>JABTXL010006571.1:7223369-7308919 GCA_025134845.1 Neodon shergylaensis
AACCTGGTCACACTCACACCAACCTGGTCACACTCACACCAACCAGCTCACACGCACACCAACCAGCTCACACGCACAACAACCTGGTCACACTCACACCAACCTGGTCACACTCACACCAACCGGGTCACACCCACACCAACCAGCTCACACCCACAACAACCAGCTCACACTCACAACAACCAGCTCACACTCACACCAACCTGGTCACACTCACACCAACCGGGTCACACTCACACCAATCGGGTCACATCCACACCAACCTGGTCACACTCACACCAACCAGGTCACATCCACACCAATCTGGTCACACCCACACCAACCAGTTCACAAGCAGCCTTTGAGAGAAAAGGCACCAGATGAACATGTGTCCTGGGAGCTGAACACAGGTCCTTTGGAAGAGCAGGAAGCATTCATAACCCCTGAGCCATCTCTCCAGTTCCTGAGTTCTACATTTTTAAGGCCAGGCATAGATAGGACAAGAGTCCACTAAGACCTTCCCCACCAAACATGGCCAGTCTAAGGTCTTCTGAGCTAAGTGGGAGAAGCAGGTCCCCATCTAAGACAGTCAAGTCAGTCTCCATGTGAAACTGAGAATTTATCCTGTTAGCAGGCAACACTGTTGTTTCTTAGGCTATTCAAGTACTACGGGTAGTTCTCAACCTGTGGGTCATAACCCCTTGGGCAAACACCTATCTCTGAAAAGTATTTACATTACGATTCATAACAGTAACAAAATTATAGTTATGAAGTAGCAACAAAATAAGTTTTTGTTGGGGGGGGTCAGCACAACGTGAGGAAATGTATTAAAGGTCGCGATATTAGGAACAGAGAGGTGGGGTTATATGCCTAAGACTCTTTGCTTAGCTTTCTTGCCTTGCGCAGAGAAAATGTCCTGTCCGGAAGGTAATCCACACCATAAATGTGAACCTTCTCTGTTCTAACTAAGGGGCCATTTAAAAATCTCAATGTATACAAATTCATTCCCCTCAAAAGATCCTGGTGTTGTCAGACTTTATTATTGGTTGTCTGATCATCTGACTCATCTGATGGACCATTTATATCTGTAACGCAAAACTCTGAAAGGGCTGTCTATTCTCATGAGTGGTTAATCCCCCTAGGCCATCCCCTTGAATCATAAACACACGGCTGGCATAGACCTCACTGGGGATTAAGAACTAGGAAGACTGAAGCCACTTTTTCACACATAATTTTTTAAAAAAAAAAAATCTTTTTAAAATCTTTAAAATTTTGTGTGACTGTGGCATGTCTGTGGAGATCAGACGGCAACTGTCAGGAGTGCGTCGTTCCATCCTTACCCAATGGGCTCCACGGACCTGACTTGGGTCATCGAGCTTGAAGGGCTATTACTCGTCCCCACTAAGCCATCTCACTGACCCTCAAATGGTATTCTTTATCAAAATTATTAAAAGAGCACACAACAGCTACTTCCTGCTACCTGTATTTTCAAGTGCAATCTAGAGGCTTCCTGGTTCTCCGGAGGGGAAGTCCCTTACACTCCACCTACTGAATGAATTCCTGGTTTCTTGGTTACTGGTTAAGCAACTACCATATGCTAGCCTGTCAGTGCCAAACAATGCCTGGTTTAACATGATTTCACGGTGGTTAATTCATCTTTTGGGAGAAGAAAACCTAAGGTTTAGTGCACCAACTTCAGAGTCAAAAGCATTCAGACGCGCTACCCCCGATAGTGGTTGCGGTCACAAATTGAAGCCCTGCGTGGGTGTTGAGCACATCAGCCCTCATGGCATCCAGGAATGTTAACTTTCCTAACACACTTCTTTCAAGTTTACTATTTCTGTCATGGAAGGCATCACACTTTTGTACATAAAATGGCCTTTTGGGTCACTTGCCACCAAGCCTATGACCCGAGTTTGATCCTCACGACCCACGGTTGTTCTCTGACTTTCACACGTGTTCACACACATATATACGCACATATAAATAAATGAATGTATTTATAACATTACCCCCAAACCAACAAAACTTCCCCCCCCCCCAAGACAGGGTTTCTCTGTGTAACAGCTCTGACTGTCCTAGAACTTGCTCTGTAGACCAAATTCATAGAGCTCCATCTGCCTCTGGCTCCCGAGTGCTGGGACTGAAGGCATGCACCACCTGGCTTCCAACAAGACTTTTTATTTAAAGATTGAAGTTGTTGTGTGCGCACTTGCATGGGTGTTGTGCATGTGGCTACCCACAGAGGCCAGAAGAGGGTGTCGGATCCTCCAGATCTGGAGTTACAGGTAGTTGTGAGCTACCCAACATGGGGTGCTAGAAACCAGACTGGAATCCTCTAGAAAAGCAGGAAGTATTTTCAACAAGGAACCATCTTCAGCCCCGCTCTCAGCCTTTTACCAAAGCTCTAAATTTCCAGTCTTGGACAGAAAGGTTTGCCCTAAACCCAACTAGACACGCATCATGACTGCCCACCAAGTCCAGTGTTAAAGATGTTTGTTCTCCCAAGCAGAATTTATTAATAGATTTATGGTATCTTTGCAAAGCTTGATATTTTATGATCCCTGTTTATGTATATATAAACATATATTTACATATTATACACATGTAAATGTATGTATATATGTATGTATTATTTATGTATGTATGTGTATAGATAGATATGCTATAGCTACTAAGTAGAACGATAACCAACTATTAAGATTGGGAATTGAAGCAGGCACAATAGACAAACACTATGTGATCTTACAGGCAGGCATAGGAGTCAAAAAATTGGGTTTATACTAACTGAATACCTTGTTTTAAACACCAATGGGTGTCAAGGTGCTATGTGCAAAGACATCTGCTCATGGCGGGGCTGTGTGCAAAGAGACCTGCTCATGGCGGGGCTGTGTGCAAAGAGACCTGCTCATGGCGGGGCTGTGTGCAAAGAGACCTGCTCATGGTGGGGCTGTGTGCAAAGACACCTGCTCATGGCGGGATCTGTGCAAAGACAACTGCTCATGGCTTCTCATCCTTTTCCATCTTCCAGAGCTTGACAGCCCAGAAGAGTTGGGGACGAAGCGGATCTGCAGGATCATCACCAAGGATTTCCCCCAGTATTTCGCAGTAGTTTCCCGGATTAAACAGGAAAGCAACCAGATTGGTCCAGAAGGCGGGATTCTGAGCAGCACTACTGTGCCCCTGGTCCAGGCGTCTTTCCCAGAGGGTGCCTTAACCAAAAGGATCCGAGTGGGTCTCCAGGTACTGATAACAAAGCGTCGACTTCCCAAGGCCTCTGTACATGTAAAGAACATGTGAGCACGTCCTGCTCCAGAAGCACGGCAGTAATTCATCCTTTGTCATGTCAATAATTAGATGATGGGGGGGGGATTGTTAACTTATCTCAAATGGAAAGTATTTAAGTGTGAAGTTAGCTTACTGACCTGTCAAACAAGGTTATGAACTTTTAGTAAATTTCCATTTAAAGGACTCAGAGCTGGGGAGGTGGTTCAGCTGGTAAATGCTTTCTGAGCAAGCATGAGAACCGTGAGTTCAATCCTCAGCCCCATTTAAAAAGAGACAGGTATGGGGACATACACTGAGGATGGGGGAAGAGCAGAGAAAGGAGAATCCCAGGCAGTCTCGACAAACCAATAGCTCCACATCCTGAGAGACCTTGTCTCAGAAAGCAAGGCGGGGAGAGCACTTGAGAAAGACAGCTCTTGGCAAAAATGACCTTTCTTGTATTTACTCATTTCAGTCAGTCTAGCCTTTAATGCTTGTTTTATTGCCTACGATAAACAGAAACAATGAAATGATCGTTTTTGTTGTTAATACAGTGATTAAAACTCGAACTGAACGAACATCAGCTTTCGTCTGTGAGGATAGATTCTCATTCTGAGGGGTTGTTTGGGGGGTGGGGTTGTGAGCAGTTGCAAGCCCCGTGTGTCAGTAAGGTTTCCTTCACATGACCCCCATGCTGGACCACTTCACCAGACTGCAGAGACACCAAATGGAGTAAGTTAGGCCTGGCTGGTAGAATTCATCCCTTCTGGTATAGAGTGTCCTCACCGCTGAGAGCCTCAGTTTACTTTTTTGTATACAGGGTGATTTTGTGAGGCTTTTGGGGGGCATCCAGCAGAGTTAGCATATACTAAGGTTGTTCTTGCTTTCCCCCTCTTTGTTCTGAGAGTTGGGTGCCCCTCCTCCCAGCAAGCCAGTATGGTCCGCTCCCCTGAGGAAACCACTCCTGCCCATGTTAAGGTCCTTTTGTTTCTCTGCCTTCCTGAAGCAGTGAGGGAGAGGGGAAAGACAGACATGGATTTGTTGTCAGATGTCCTCCCACCATTCTCAACTAAAGTTACATCTTCTGATTAAAAAATAAATAAGTAAGTCTACTTTTATTTAAGGTTTTGCCTTTGTCCTCCCCCCCCCCCCCCCCCCGTGTCTATAGGCTCAGCCTGTTCCAGAGGAGATTGTGAAGAAGACCCTTGGAAACAAGGCGACATTTAGCCCGATTGTCACTGTGGAACCAAGAAGGAGGAAATTCCATAAGCCAATCACCATGACCATTCCGGTGCCCCCACCCTCAGGAGAAGGCGTGTCCAACGGGTACAAGGGGGACACCACGCCCAACCTTCGTCTCCTCTGCAGCATTACAGGTTTGGCTTCTTCCCCAGAGCGAAACTATGTCTGCCACCGTGACTGTGTGCAGAGGTAGAGAGAGTAGGAAACAAGGAATAAGTCATGCATTTAACCTCTTCCATCCTCTCAGTGGAAGAATTCCCACCAGGGACTACTGGGATATTTAAACCTCGAGGTTGTTTCCTGATGTTAGTGGCTTAGTAATCAAGCCCTTTTAGTGTTGTTGAGGTGTCATTGACTCAACTCGAGTGCTTAGGGAATTTCTTGGCAACCATAACAGAGGTCAGCATCCTTTGGACAAGGGAAATGAGTTGAGTTTTGGAGGGAAGGTCCTCCATAGCCTGAATGGGAAGTACTGAGGATGCCATCGGTGTCACCCAGCTGTGCTCATGAGTGCCACCCAAGCCTTAGAATCCATTTTGTTTTAGGTACCTAGACTCCAGACCTCAAGCCCTAAAGATGGCTCAGCAAGTAAAGGTGCTTACGTACAAGGCTGACAGCCCGAGTTCAATACCCAGAACCCACATGACAGAAGAACTCAGTCTAGCAAGTTCTGACACATACACACACCCACAGAGTCATACGTGTGTGACATATATGCACGCACACACATACACACACACACACACACAAATGCAAAAGGAACTCTAGAATCCAGACTTCACAGCACCACAGAACCACAGAATCTCAGAATGCCGTAGCTGGCCTCTTAGTGGCTGCCGGAAGAGCAGCCAGGTCACGGGCAGTTAGTCTGCAGGGAGCTGCTTTATGATAAAGTCACTCTGTCTGTGCCATTCCCAGGGGGCACCTCGCCCGCTCAGTGGGAGGACATCACAGGAACCACGCCTCTGACCTTCATAAAGGACTGTGTCTCCTTCACTACCAATGTTTCGGCCAGGTATGACAGTGAAAGTTCCAGAAGCGCCACACAATTCATTTTCTCACCACCTTCTGGGGAAGTAAAAAATGTTGCTGTCGGGCTGGAGAGATGGCTCAGTGGTTAAGAGCATTGCCTGCTCTTCCAAAGGTTCTGAGTTCAATTCCCAGCAACCACATGGTGGCTCACAACCATCTGTAATGATGTCTGGTGCCCTCTTCTGGCCTGCAGACATACACACAGACAGAATATTGTATACATAATAAATAAATAAATAAATATTTAAAAAAAAATGTTGCTGTCAATATAATTACTTTTAAATTTATGGGAGAGGATAGAAGGTCCTTAATTTTTTTTTTAGAAAAATTATTGAGGAATAAATTGCTTTTTGCTTGAGAGAGAGTAAATACTTTTGCCATTTAAATGAGCAATTTTATAATGCTTGACTTGGGATCTGTTAGACTCTGATTTTATTCACTGTATTTCATAATTTAATTTATTTTTGATGTTGGGAATAAACATGCTAAAAAATTTGGTCTACCAGGGGGTCATACCCCCAGCCCATGATTTTCTTTGTGAGTTATTTGGGGTTTATTTTTGTTGTTTTGTTATTATTGGGGGTTTTTTTTCCATTTTACACATTGTGTCTTGTTTCTCTCAGGTTTTGGCTTGCAGACTGCCACCAGGTTTTAGAAACCGTAGGGCTAGCCTCGCAACTGTACAGAGAGTTGATATGCGTCCCTTACATGGCCAAGTTTGTTGTTTTTGCCAAAACTAATGACCCAGTAGAGTCCTGCCTGCGGTGCTTCTGCATGACGGACGACAGGGTGGACAAGACCCTCGAGCAGCAGGAGAATTTCGAGGAGGTTGCCAGGAGCAAAGACATTGAGGTACGGGGTCACAGGAATGAGTGTCTATTGCATTCTCCAGATACGGGCTTATTTGGGGGCCGTAGTGGCACATACTGTACGGAGATATCAAGGATGTTCATGTTTTATTTTAAAACTTTGATATGGGTTCATCTTCAAATTATTTAAGTGCTTTGAGTTCACATCAGGTAGTTAAAATAGAATGCTAATGAATCTAAACTATTCTCCATTATCCGATAGCCATCTTGAGTGTGTGTGTGTGTGTGTGTGTGTGTGTGTGTGTGTGTGATCACTTTCCACACACAGGACCACAGTTTTCCTTTTTCAAACCCAGAGGTCTTGTGAGCATCAGCCAGCCAAAAACTGACAGCTCTCTCTCAGTCTACGTAAGGGAATGGCAGGCATTTTCTCTGCCATGTTTGAAGTTGTTGGAAGAGGAAGGTAGTTCTGTTATATTTCTGTCTGTGATGATAGCTGCTAATAGCGGCTGTTGGAGTGTAAGTGCCCTGACATATTTTTAAAGCAAACAACCCCAGAGAAGTCATTTTCTCATCGTGATGTAATTGTATTGGTCTTTGAATGTTATTTGACTTGAAAACTCTCAAAATTCTTTTAGGTCAAGTTAACTTTAAATTGTGTATTTCTTTTACTCTGGAAGGTTCTGGAAGGAAAGCCCATATTTGTTGATTGCTATGGAAACCTGGCCCCTCTCACCAAAGGAGCTCAGCAGCTTGTTTTTAACTTCTATTCTTTCAAAGAAAACAGACTGCCATTTTCCATCAAGGTAAATCATCTCTAACACCGACTCTGTGATAATTTTAAAACTCCAAGAGAATAAATGCTCTTTTTTTTTAATGGTCTATTGGCTTATTTAGTTTGAGTTAACTTACTAAATATGACTTAAGAACAAGGTCAGATTTTGTTCTTATTCCCCTAGGATGAATTTTCAAGCTAGTAAAACTTTGTTACTGGTAAATGAACATCCATGTATTTATTATTTAAATGTAAGGAAATGGAACCCAGTGTAGTGGTATACACCTTTAATCCTAACACTCGAGGATGCGGAGGCAGGTGGATCTCTGTGAGTTTGCCAGCCTGCTCTACAATAGTGAGCTCCCGGCCAAGCCAAATCTACATTGTAGGACCCCTGTCTCAAAATATCCCAAAATATAAAAATTAAGTAATTCAAAGGAATGTTTATAAAATGAAGCAACCCAATGCAGAATGACCATATGTAGCATACATAGTTAACTTTGGTTTGTGTTTCCATGGAGGTTTGGGCAGAGTCCGGTGGTCATCACTGCTTGCTTTTCCATGTTTCAAACACTGAAACTTTAAATTAAATTTGTAGGAAGACAGATAATGCACATAGCCCAGAATAGCATATCCCATGAGACAAGTGGGTGGCCATCCTATTGTTTAAACCAGGAACTGAACCCCTGGTACCTTGACAGGTCTATCCTGGGTTACCATTCTTCCCCTGAGTGCTTGATAAACAAAAGTCTCACCCTTCCTCAGACAAGAATCTGTCTCTTTATGTAATCATCAGTTTCCCAAATTTCTTCTAGGTTAGAGACACCAGCCAAGAGCCCTGCGGCCGTCTGTCTTTCCTGAAAGAGCCGAAGACAACAAAGGGATTACCCCAAACAGCTGTTTGCAACTTAAATATTACTCTACCCGCACATAAAAAGGTATCTTTTAAGACTGGTTTGTTTCCACATTCCCCCCCCCCACCCCGGTCTTGAGGCAATGGGCCCTTGGTATGTAATGAAGGAATGCTTTGTGACACTCTGAAAACCCCTGAAACTCGAGTTGTGTTCGTCTCCGTGTGTAGATGACGTCTTGTTGCTGTGGTGTCCTGTTCTTACCCGTCTGTGTGATGGAGTCCTCTGTGGATTGCTTCCGCTGGTAGTGTGTAGATCGTTAATGCTCCCAAATGACTGTCATGTGTTAGTTTGCCATGGATGTGTGGTCCGTGATGCTGTTATTGGCTTCTTTTGATTTGCTGTGCTTTCTAAACCAGCTTGCCTTGTGTGCTCCCTACTCAGTCCTTTTTCATATCCTGACACTCTTTTCCCTGCTGTCCATTATAATATTCCTTGTCTCTGCAATGCATCTTGGGACCAAAAGGAGACAGAGTCAGATCAAGATGATGAGGTAATACGAACCCTTCTGCTTTTATTCTCTCCGAGGTAGACTAGATATTGGATATGTGTGGAAAAAGATTGCGGCGGGCTGAAGTGCGGGAACAGTCTAAACGCTGTTGTACATCTTAACCTATGCGAGGTGGAGTTAGCTATTTTTCCTTAAAGTGGCTCACTCTTCCTATGAACATAGGAGTGTGCTTCCGTGTATTCTGCAAAATCAATAAACTAGTTAATGAAAAACCTGGCGTCATTTAAGCATCTTTAAACATGACAGATTGCCATGCGTAAACTTATTAAATTTCACAGGTGTGTTTTTACTACCCACTGCTCTCTGGCTACCCGCTGTGTTGTCAGCCCTAGCTCAAGACTCTGGTTATTACATGGAATTGTGTTGTATAATCAACTATGTTTTATGTAATGTAAAGTATTTTCTCACTAACTGCAGATAGACATTTGCCATTCCAGCGACAGAATTTATCTTGGCCATTAAAAAAAAAAGATTTTCTTTTTTTAACTTATGTGTATATGTGTTTCTGTGTGGCTGTGTACACATGAATGTAATGCCCCGGGAGGCCAGGAAAGGACCTGAGATCCCCCTGGGAGACTATGAGCATCCTGATGTGGGCACTGGGACCTAAACTCGGGTCCTTTGCGAGAGTTCTAACCTCAGGTCCATGTATCCAGCCCTATCTTGGCCATTTTTTAAAGAGTGCCATTGTTCAGTTTTGCAAGAGCTTCTCCTAAGCTGTCACCGTGTATTTCTCTGTAAGCTTTGTGATAATTGGGATTTTTAAGAACCCACAACCATTGTCAATAGTGAGCCGTCCATGACAATGGCAGTTCGAGTCGCACAGCTGCCGAGGAGGCTCTCCACCTGTCTGTAATCGTATCTCCCCTGTGTACCCACAGTGAATCCATGGGTGATACTTTCTGTATCATTTCTCCTTGAGTGTATTCACGTAGTGAGTGGATTGTGTGACATGTGTGCTTCCAATATAACAAACTGGCGGGAAATTTGCCACCCAAACTTTCTAGCCTCCCTCCCCACCCCGTAATCTGCTGTGTGGGTGCGCTTTTTGCCTGCTACAAATTGAGAGTTGAGGGAAGGGGGTCATAGACCCCTCAAGGGGGAAATAATGCCTAAGGGTGGACAAGACATGACCGTTCCAGCCAAAATGAAATGTTTCAAGGAGTAAAGGTGTCACAGGGAAGGTGGAAATGGTCTCTTCTCTTCTTTTTCAGGCTGAGAAAGCGGACAGACGGCAAAGCTTTGCGTCCCTAGCTTTACGTAAGCGCTACAGCTACTTGACTGAGCCTGGCCTGAGTGAGTCTCCTAACACATTCTCTAACCTATGTTGAATTTTTTTAGAAGAAGAGACATTTTTTCTATACACACTAAATTCTGATGTCATTTGGGAAATGGATAACCCGAAACAATTGCCTACAGAGTAAATTTCATAACCTTATTATGAAATTTAATGTTCCATACGTTGTTAAAGACATAGATACAACAGATACCCTGGGTCATAGCTGAAAATGATTTCTGTTCTTGAAGCTAGTCACTAATTGTTTTTTCGTAAACTGTTTTACTTTGGTAATTGTTAATATGCTCAGAGATAAGTACCGGTGTTCCTTTAAGTCTATGCTCTAAAGGGAAGGTGTGTATTAGTGGTAGCACAGGCTAGGTCCCTTTGTTATCTCAGTTCTCTTAATCGAGCTAGACTGTGGCATAGTGCTTTGAGCTCTTTTCCCTTCGTGAGACTCATACTCTCTTCTAGGGGTAGCAGAGTCTATGGGCTTCTCATCCCATCTCTTCTCTCTGCCTTCCATCAAGATCTCGATTCTAAGGCTCTTCTTAGACTGGGCTGGTAAAGCCTTTGGTTCTAGTGATTGTTTGAGTTTACTCGTAACTGGCTTGCAAGGTGGTTAAGCTTACTTTGTCATGTTCTTTCTCCCTCCGTTGACTACCTTTTCCTCCCTCGTGGTTGCGGTGTTCCCATCCCATGGTCACCATAGCCCTAGAGTTAGCTCTAACCCCAGAAGCAGCTGTGAGTAGAGAGTACAGTGCCCTGTTTGATCAACACTAGGTTCTGAAACCAGTGGAGAGCGGTAGCTTAAAGAAAATTTAGATGAAAATACTTTGTCATCGATTCCAAATTTGGAGCTGTCACGGTAAGAGTGATAGTCTTGCTTGGCCTCACCTCTTCTGAGGTCGGTGGGTCAGCATGCATACAACACACAAGCAGGGAACCGCTCCACTACATAGCCCAGTGCATCTGACACTAACTCTGTTAGAAAAGATTTTGTGTTCAGATTCCAAATATAGAATACAAGAGGAACATAAACAGCAAGCCTACCATGTTCTTGAACATTCCCTCAGACCTGATTTTCTTCCTCCAGCAGAAGAGATAGAAGCTCTATCCCTTAGAAACTGGAGGTCCAGAAGGAATTATTGTTGTGATAGAACAGGGAACAAATGCCTGTGGCTATTAAGTTTTTCAGTAAATTTATTTGGTGTAACCCTCTGTTGGTTTTCTTTTGAGACCCTCACTGAATAGTTGTTGGGATCCCTAAGGTAACATACTTAGGCTTCGGACAGGCTTGTTGGAGAAACTACTTTAGGTCAGAGATGGTATGAGACAGGAGGATTTCCTTTACTGCGTCTCCGAGGCATTAGAGAATGCACACACACACACTGAAATCTTTAAAAAATATTTTCTTTATTAAACCAAATAATAGAGGCCCTTTCCCAGTTTCTGGTAGTTAAAAAAAAAAAGACCAACTCTCGAAACATACACTGACCCCAAATCACTGAAGCGAAGGAATCACCCAGCCATGTGTCTACAATATGGCCTTTCCTGCAGGTTAAGCAGTAGGATGTTGGTACTGATGGCCAGACTGAGTCATGCCTCTGTGAGGTTGCCTTAGCTCCTCCGCTTCAGTAAGGCTGATACATAGCACTAGAAAAGGGCATGTTCGAAATGTCTGCCTTTCAATGCACACTAGGAATGGACTCTTCATCCTTGTGAGAGTAGCTGCTAACCCACTGGTAGGACTGTAGCAGTGGCCCGGGCACAGCGTGAGGAAGAGCATAAATGATGGAGGTCTTCACGCCCTCTGTACATCTCATTGACACTATAAATGGTTGCCTTTTCGGATCAAGACTGTACTCATCTCTGGCGTGGGACATTGGTTTGCCCTCGGCAGGCATTCCTACCCTGTGAGCAGCTGGCTCTGTTTGAGTTAAGGAACTAGAGATGGCTAAGCTTGCGTGTGTGTACCCACCTCATGTGTGGGTTTCTTGTCTGCTTTGTGAAGAATGTTGATATTATTGGACCAATCTTTCCTCATGGCTGTTGCAGTGTTTGGAAGTTACCAAGAATATGAGGAATATTCTAGAAAGGTACCAGAATCTGTACCTTTGAATTTGATAAACGTACACTTAAGCCGCTGTAGGTACTTGACATATGGGGTCTTCAAAATATATTTGTGTTTTTTGGATTTTCCCCACGATACCTTTTGAGAGTTAAAAGTAGACCAGATTATGGGGGAGGGGGTCAAGATATAAATTACGTTCTCCTTATAATGAAGCAAGCTCTAGACATGGAGTCCCTTTTGTGGCAGATATATTTAATAATATATCACAAAGTTCCTTAAAAATCTCAAAAGGTACCAAGACTTCACCTCTCATGGAAAAAGTGTACTCTTCTTTCCAACTGTTCTTGAGAAAGTGTTTTTGAACATTATATATACCATGCATAATACTGCTTTGAAACTGTATTTCCTCATTGGCTTGTTGGCCACGATAAATCGCCGCATGATCAAATGTTTTCAGTTGCTTTGCTTGCTCTGGTAACCGTGAACCATATTTTCTGTTTTCCCCCCTTTGTATGTGTGTATGTACACATGCATCTTAAAAATCATTTCATCTCCCATTTTCCCCCTCATCCGAAGGAATATACTGCATGGAAAAAGCATCGATGCAAACATTCCTCCTCTTTGGTTTAAGTTTTGGGTTGACAGCTCTGACTCAGGCAATTTCTTGCTCTTATTGGCTTTTTTTATGGGTGTGAACCATAACCAATCCTGCATGGGAGAAACAGATTTAAAAAATCCGGTGGCTTCAGAGTTTGCACACCAGTTGCCTGTCTTTTACTAGTTATTTTGGACTCTGCATGACAAAGCTTGAGTGGTTTTTCTGAAAAGGAGAGCAAAAAAAAAGTTTCAACTACTGAATATGTGGATTCACATTTTGAAATGGTTCTAACCAGGTGCAATTTATGGTGGACAAGCTGTAGCAGAGGAAACATTCCAGAGTCTTAAGACACTTTCTGTGGTTGCGCAAAACAGACATATGTATGTATACAGGCAAAACAGAATGGCTGCTGCTATCTGTAACCCAGCACACAAGAAAGTCAATAGGAAGTAAGGAGGCCGTTTTCCATCGTGTTCGTCCTTGTCATTGTCGGTGCTTTGCCTGTGTTCCTCCGTCACACTGTTGGCCTCTGTGGCTGCTGTGCGCTTTCCTTGTATACCATTCCATTCCCGCTCCGTCATCATCTTTTGTTTTTTTAACTTCAGATTCTTCATGTCCATTCATGTTTATTTTTCCTCTTTTGCTCAAATCTTTCTTTTTTTGCCTCTCCCATCCCAAATCATGCAAACAACTGTACTTGCTTCTGCGATATTTCCAAGTTTACTGACCAATTTTTTTTTCTCCGGTCTCTTCTCTGTTTCTCAACCATTTTTGTTGGTTTTTATTTTGTGTTTGATTTTTTCATTTTAAAATTTAAGAAACAGTTGAACGGAGTTCAGGAACAGCAAGATCCCTCCCCACCACTTGCTCCTCATACAAGCCATCCTTTTCTACAAGACCATACCAGTCCTGGACCACAGCTCCAAGCACGGTACCCGGGCCGGCCAAGTCAGGCTTCGCCTCCTTATCCAGCTCTTCCTCTAACACACCATCAGCTTCTCCGTTAAAATCCATATGGTCTGTTTCGACTCCTTCTCCAATCAAATCCACACTAGGCGCATCAACAACATCTTCGGTCAAATCCATTAGTGACGTGGCATCTCCTATTAGATCTTTCCGGACAATGTCTTCGCCAATAAAAACGGTGGTGTCACCATCTCCCTACAATATCCAGGTTGCCTCTGGTACCCTGGGGAGAGCTCCCACGGTCACCGAGGCCACACCCTTAAAGGGGCTGGCGCCCAACTCAACCTTTTCCTCTCGAACTTCTCCTGTGACGACCGCAGGGTCTCTTTTGGAGAGGTCATCCATTACTATGACACCCCCTGCCTCCCCCAAATCAAACATTACTATGTATTCCTCAAGCTTGCCATTTAAGTCCATTATCACATCCGCAGCGCCACTGATCTCTTCCCCTTTAAAGTCAGTGGTGTCTCCAACTAAGTCGGCAGCTGATGTCCTCTCGTCAGCTAAAGCTACAATGGCATCATCTCTCTCCTCCCCCTTAAAGCAGATGTCTGGACACGCAGAGGTAGCACTAGTCAATGGGTCCGTGTCTCCTCTGAAGTATCCTTCATCTTCAGCTTTAATTAACGGATGCAAAGCCACTGCCACATTACAGGACAAAATTTCCACAGCTACAAACGCCGCGAGCTCGGTGGCCAGCACGGCCACTGACGCGGTGGAGAAAGCGCCCTCTACCACAGCAGCCATGCCCTTTTCCCCACTCAGGTCGTACGTCTCTGCAGCGCCCTCGGCTTTTCAGTCTCTGAGAACTTCCTCCACAAGTGCACTCTACGCCTCCCTCGGGTCTTCAATCTCTGCTACTACCTCATCCGTAACGTCGTCAATAATCACAGTGCCAGTATACTCGGTAGTCAATGTTTTGTCGGAACCAGCACTGAAGAAACTTCCAGACCCTAATTCGCTCACAAAATCGGCAGCGGCTCTGCTGTCACCCATTAAAACATTGACTACGGAGACACGTCCTCAACCCCACTTCACTCGAACGTCATCCCCCGTTAAGTCATCTCTGTTCCTCACGCCCTCCGCCCTTAAGCTGTCGGCGCCATCTTCTTTATCTTCCAGTCAGGAGATCTTAAAGGACGTGGCTGAAATGAAGGAGGACCTCATGAGAATGACCGCCATCCTGCAGACGGATGTGCCCGAGGAGAAGCCATTCCAACCCGACCTTCCGAAAGAAGGGAGGATAGATGACGAAGAGCCTTTCAAAATCGTCGAGAAAGTGAAGGAAGACTTGGTGAAAGTCAGTGAGATCCTAAAAAAGGATGTATGTGTCGACAGCAAAGGGCCACTCAAATCCCCAAAGAGTGACAAAGGACATTCTCCAGAGGATGACTGGATAGAGTTTAGTTCTGAGGAAATACAAGAAGCCAGGCAGGCTGCGGCCAGCCACACCCCACCTCTGCCTGAGAAAGTGCACGGGAAGGCCAACTTGTCGAGAGTCATTGACTACCTGACCAATGACATTGGGAGCAGTTCACTGACCAACTTAAAATACAAGTTTGAAGATGCCAAGAAGGACGGAGAGGAGAGACAGAAAAGGATTTTAAAGCCAGCCATGGCCTTGCAGGAGCACAAACTCAAAATGCCACCAGCCTCCATGAGGCCTTCCACCTCCGAAAAGGAATTGTGCAAGATGGCTGACTCATTTTTTGGCTCAGATGCCATCTTAGAATCTCCTGATGACTTTTCTCAACATGACCAAGATAAAAGTCCCTTGTCAGACAGTGGCTTTGAAACCAGGAGTGAGAAAACACCATCAGCCCCACAAAGTGCCGAAAGCACGGGCCCTAAGCCGCTTTTCCATGAAGTCCCCATCCCTCCCGTCATCACAGAGACAAGGACTGAAGTGGTCCATGTGATTAGGAGCTATGAACCCTCTACTGGGGAGATCCCCCAGTCCCAGCCAGAGGACCCCGTGTCTCCCAAACCTTCGCCTACATTTATGGAGTTGGAGCCAAAGCCTACCACCTCTAGCATTAAGGAAAAAGTCAAAGCATTTCAAATGAAAGCCAGTAGCGAGGAAGAGGACCATAGTCGGGTTTTAAGTAAAGGCATGCGTGTCAAAGAAGAGACTCATATCACCACGACCACCAGGATGGTGTATCACTCCCCTCCGGGCAGTGAATGTACCTCAGAACGAATTGAGGAAACCATGTCAGTCCACGACATTATGAAAGCCTTCCAGTCCGGGCGAGACCCTTCCAAAGAGCTGGCAGGGCTGTTTGAACACAAGTCGGCCATGTCTCCAGACGTTCCCAAGTCTGCTGCTGAGATCTCAGCCCAGCACGCAGAGAAGGACAGCCAAATGAAACCCAAACTGGAGCGTATAATAGAAGTCCACATCGAAAAAGGTAACCAAGCCGAACCCACTGGAGTCATTATTAGAGAGACCAAAAAGCATCCAGAGAAGGAAGTATCTGTGTGTCAGAAAGACTTGTCCCGGGGAAGTATTAACTTAAAAGATTTTCTGCCAGAGAAACACGATGCTTTTCCTTGCCCCGAGGAGCAGGGTCCGCAAGACGATGAAGAACTTGCAGCTGAAGAGTCCTTGCCTTCTTATCTGGAATCTTCCAGAGTAAATACTCCAGTGTCCCAAGAAGAAGATAGCCGCCCTAGTTCCGCACAGCTCCTGTCCGATGAGTCGTATAAAACACTGAAGCTTTTGAGTCAGCACTCCGTAGAATACCATGATGATGAGCTGTCAGACCTAAGAGGGGAGTCGTACAGGTTTGCTGAGAAAATGCTTCTGTCAGAGAAGCTAGATGTTTCTCACTCTGATACCGAGGAATCGGTGACAGACCCTGCAGGACCCCCTAGCTCAGAGTTACAGAGGTCTGATAAGCGCTCCAGAGATAAAGTAGCCACTGCCCCCAAAAAAGAAATTCTCTCCAAAATCTATAAAGATGTGTCCGAAAATGGGGTAGGGAGAGTATCTAAAGACGAGCATTTTGATAAAATGACAGTATTGCACTATGCGGGTAATGTCAGTGGTCCAAAACATGCCGTGTGGATGCACTTGTCCGAGGACAGACTAGAGAGAGGTAGAGAGAAGTTGATATATGAAGATAGGGTGGACAGGACCGTGAAGGAGGCTGAAGAGAAACTGACTGAGGTGTCACAGTTTTTTCGTGACAAAACTGAGAAACTAAACGATGAACTGCAGTCCCCGGAGAAAAAGCCACGCCCCCAAAATGGCAAGGAATACTCTTCCCAGAGTTCTACCAGCAGTAGTCCCGAGAAAGTGTTAACAGAGCTATTGGCATCCAATGACGAGTGGGTTAAGGCCAGGCAGCGTGGCCCAGATGGACGAGGTGTCCCTCAGGCTGAGGAAAGGAAGACACCCAGTGGCTCCAGCAGCCCAGAGAAGGGGGTCCCTTCCCAACAGAGTGAGGATGGCCAGCCTACAGAGGAAGCCAAAAGAACTGTCAGTGCTCAGAGCCGAGGAGCAGAAGGGCCCCAGTCTGGATTTCAGCTCAAGCAATCTAAACTCAGTTCCATTCGATTAAAATTTGAACAAGGCACACGCGCAAAAAGTAAGGACCCTTCTCAAGAAGAGAAAAATCTGGACGGCCCATCCCGAATCCCAGTTAAGAAAACTCTAGAAAACAAGCTGCCCACACACCCAAGTTTTGCTAGAGAAAAACAGCAGAAGGCTGTAGAACCCTCGGAGGAGAGAGTGCCAGTGCAAAATGATGTCACAATATTCAAAACTGAGCATGCCAAAAGCAACGACACTGTTGTGCACGAATCTGGCTCCGATGATGCCAAAAGACACAGAACTGAGATGTTAAGTAAGGCAATGCCCGACTTCTTCCCCGAGCAGCAGGCTGAAGAAGACTCAGCCTGTCCCATGATATCAGACCTAGCAACCAAGGGACCTTGGGACAGAAAGGTCTTTAGAACGTGGGAAAGTTCTGGGGCCAATGACAATATGGCTCAGAAAGAGAAACTTTCGCATGTGCTTGTTCACGATACCAGAGAGAGTCATGCCGCTCGCCCGGGGGAGAGCGAGAATGCCGACCCAAGGAATGAATTTATGTGTGTGACTGAGAGAGAACACAAATTGTTAACGAACGGCTCTCTCTCAGAAATTAAGGAAATGAGTGTAAAATCTCCCTCCAAGAAAGTGTTATACAGGGAGTATATTGTTAAAGAAGGGGACCGTCCCGGCGGCGCTCTCGACCATCCTCCCAGGAGAAGCGAGAGCTCAGTGGTCTCTCACATCCCCATCAGGGTTGCAGACGAGAGGAAGATGCCATCTTCTAACATGCCTGATGGGTTTTGTGAGCAGTCAACATTTCCAAAACATGAACTCTCCCAAAAAGTGTCCCGGTCAAGTATGAGCAAAGAGATAGTTGAGAGCCAGCACTTTAATTCCGTAGAGGATGAAAAAGTTACCTATTCCGAGATCAGCAAAGTTTCCAAACAGAGTTACGTAGGCCTCTGCCCAGCTCTCGATGAAACCGAGACCTCTCCCACCAGATCTCCCGACTCGTTAGAGTTTAGCCCGGGAAAGGACTCTCCCTCTAGTGATGTGTTCGACCACGGTTCCATGGAGGGGTTGGAGAAGCTTGCTCCACTAGCCCAGACAGAGGGAGGGAAGGAGATCAAAACCCTACCTGTTTATGTTAGCTTCGTCCAAGTGGGGAAACAGTACGAGAAGGAGCTCCAGCAAGGAGGGGTTAAAAAAATCATAAGTCAGGAATGTAAGACAGTGCAGGAAGCCAGGGGAACCTTCTATACAACCAGACAGCAAAAGCAGCCTCCTTCTCCCCAGGGCAGTCCAGAAGATGATACTCTAGAGCAAGTGTCCTTTCTAGACAGCTCTGGGAAGAGCCCTTTGACCCCAGAAACCCCCAGCTCAGAGGAAGTGAGTTACGAGTTCACGTCTAAGACACCAGACTCATTCTTAGCTTTTATACCAGGTCAACCCAGCCCGATCCCCGAGGTTTCTGAGGAATCTGAGTCAGAGGAGCCCAAGTCAGCCCCCCTAAAGCAGGTGACCATGGAACGGGAAACAGAGCGTGATGTGAGCAAAGACTCTACCCCAAGACCCAAATGTAACAGGGTCGCCTATATTGAGTTCCCCCCTCCTCCCCCTCTGGATGCCGACCAGATGGAATCAGATAAGAAACATCAGTATCTCCCTGAAAGGGAGGTTGACATGATTGAGGTCAACCTTCAGGATGAGGGTGACAAGTACCAGCTGGCTGAACCCGTCATCCGAGTGCAGCCCCCATCACCGGTCCCTCCCAGCGCTGAAGCCAGCGACTCCAGTGATGATGAGTCCATGTACCAACCGGTGCCGGTTAAAAAATACACCTTCAAGTTAAAGGAAGTTGACGAAGGACAGAAAGACATGGCCAAATCCAAAACGGCTGCCACGAAGGCTTCCAGCCAGAAAGAGGTGGAGACTAACAGGAGGGAGAACGAGTCTGGCCTTGACTCGCCTCAGAACGAAACGGCTCAGAATGGAAACAATGACCAGTCCGTCACTGAGTGTTCCATCGCAACCACGGCTGAGTTTTCCCATGACACGGACGCCACCGAGATCGACTCTCTGGATGGCTATGACCTGCAAGATGAGGACGATGGCCTAACAGAGAGTGACTCTAAACTCCCCAGTCAGACCCTGGATACCAAGAAGGACATCTGGACAGAGGGCATCCTGAAGCCGGCCGACCGCTCTTTCAGTCAGAGTAAACTGGAAGTTATTGAGGAAGAGGGGAAAGTGGGGCTGGATGAAGAGAAGCCATCATCTTCCAAAAGCTCTTCCTCTGACCAAACCCCAGAGAAGACTGATCCCAAGTCAGGGGCCCAATTTTTCACCCTGGAAGGGAGACATCCAGACAGATCTGTGTTTCCTGATACTTACTTCAGTTACAAAGTTGATGAAGAATTCGCCACTCCTTTTAAAACGGTAGCGACCAAAGGTCTAGATTTTGACCCTTGGCCCAATAACAGAGGGGACAATGAAGTTTTTGATGGTAAATCTCGGGAAGATGACACTAAGCCATTTGGCCTGGCGGTGGACGACCAATCTCCGGCAACCACCCCTGACACAACGCCGGCCAGAACACCAACCGATGAAAGTACCCCAACTAGTGAGCCTAACCCCTTCCCATTTCATGAAGGAAAAATGTTTGAGATGACCCGCAGTGGTGCAATTGACATGAGCAAGAGAGATTTTGTGGAAGAGAGGCTCCAATTTTTCCAGATTGGTGAGCATACTCCTGAAGGGAAGTCAGGGGCCCAGGGGGAAGGGGATAGCAGTATGGTCACTGACACCCCACAGCCACAGTCAGGGGACACCTCAGTAGACACCAATCTAGAAAGAGATGTAGAGGCACCTACAGTCGAATCAACCAACGGAGCATGTCAGGAAGGCACAGCCTGTAGTGGGTCTCTGGAGAAGTCAGCCGCCGCTGCTAACACCTCAAAAGCTGACCCCAAGTCACGCACGCCTATAAAAATGGGAATTTCTGCATCTACCATGACCATGAAGAAAGAAGGCTCTGGAGAAGTGACAGATAAGCTAGAGGCTGTGGTGACCAATTGTCAGGGGTTAGAAAACGAAACGATGGCAGTTATCTCAAGTGCACCCGATAGCCAGGTGGGCGATAGGCCCCAAGAGAAACACGATTTCCAAAAAGATAACTTCAATAACAACAATAACCTGGATTCTTCCACTGTGCAGACAGATAACACCACAAATCACGTAGTTCTGACAGGACGGGCTGCCCCCACTCGTACCACAGAGAAAGCTAATCCAGTGAAAGTCTCAGGAAAGAGTCCAGGGATCCAAGGACACTGCACCAGAGATTCGCGGAAGGAACCAGTAGGGGCTAGGCGGAAATCCAAGCTTCCCATAAAGGCCACTGCACCAAAAGATGTCTTCCTGCCAAACCATAAGCCAGACAGTAAAGCAGGTAAACCGAGGCAGGTTGGTCCATCTGAAAAAAACAAAACCCTTCCTCCTTCTTCATGTGTAGATGTCAAGTCCCGAATTCCAGTCAAAAACACACACAGGGAGAACCTAGTTTCAGTCAGAAAAGCATGTGCCACACAAAAGCGAGGGCAGCCAGAAAAAGGCAAGGCCAAACTGCCTCCATCCAAGTTGCCAGTAAAGGTAAGATCCACCTGTGTCACCGCCACCACCACCACCACCACCACCACCACCACCACCACCGTTAAAGTTAGAGAAAGTCAGCTTAAGGCGGTATGTAAACATCCCATTGAATATTTTAAGGGAATTAGTGGTGAGACCCTAAAACTTGTGGACCGCCTCACTGAAGAGGACAAAAAGATGCAGTCGGAGTTGTCTGATGAGGAAGAGAGTACCTCAAGAACCACGTCGTTGTCCGAGACTTCCCGGGGTGGCCAGTCTTCAGTTACCACGAAGTCCGCTAGAGATAAGAGAACAGAGGCAACACCTTTAAAATCAAAGAGTGGAAAGGCCGGCAGTAGGAGGACTGGTGAGAATGAAGGCAGTCAGGTTTCTTGAGCGCTCTTTGCTCACGACCTGGAGAAACAGCATAGTCCGTAAACACTTTCCAACTCGTAGACCCTAGTGCATGACCTGTCGTGATTGCTTGTGGAGTGGTTTAACCGTAGCTTCTCATTCTGTCATTGTCATCTGTGTGTGCTGTCCTAGATGCTCTATCCTCTCTCAACCCAGCTACACCTTAGAGAGCTAGGGAAGCATGCGACACTGGTGTCACTCAAAGATGTGAGCGAGTTTCTTTCCTAACATGCTCGTGGGTATGACTCTGTCAGAGCCAAGGCACTGATGTCCAGATTCCATCAATGGTTGTGGCCACCAACGCGACTCTGTGACCGTTGTGAAGTGGCCGACTCGCCAGCATGTTCAATCTCATTACATTCTGAGCATCCATGTAATCTGGCATTTGGCCTGGTGCGGGTGACAGACAAAAATTTTTGTCTAGGTGTTTGTGTAGGTGACTAGGACACATCTAAGTACACAGTATTAGTGTCAGTCTCTATAAAAAAAATCTGAGTGCTGCGAAAAACAATTTTCCAGTGTCGTGTCTTCCTTGGCGATTGTTTTAATTGAGAAATTGTAAATCGTAGGTCCACAGAGTCCTTGTGAGCGGACAGATATCAGGATGGCAATAGTAGCCGATCACCTGGGACTTAGTTGGACAGGTAAGTGTATGTGCTCCTGAATGAAGCAGGTACCCTTCCCCAGTGTCCTTGTCTTCATCACGCGCAGATCATCTTCCTGGTCCTCCTGTACATCTTTAAATACACAAACAAGCAGCCCGTAAAACGTTATTCACAATTCTACCTACGCTGATAATTACTGACAGCAACTGTACACCTTTAGTTTTGGGTTTTTTTTTTCTGTATATAAACAAAGTTAGGTCTTATTTTACTTTAAACTCTCTTCATGCTGCTATTTCTATAAGAGAGTAGCCTTGTATCTGAGGGCACAGGCCTTAGGAGCCTAAAAGAGGACCCAGCTGAGGCTAGGACTACATAATTAACATGACCCATGTTGTTAAAACAGCGCTCTTAGTCAACAGTTCAATTACCCATGCCCTTGTGTAACCATGTGTAGACACGCGCGCCTTAGCCTTCCAGGATTGCAGTATTTACCCAATTGCTGTGCCTCTCTTAGACTGTTGCTTTTCAATGAACTTACTGTTATGCCTTAGGATTAGTTTAATTGAAAAAATTTGACAATGCCTTAGGATTAGTTTAATTGAAAAAATTTGACAATAGAGAACAAAAAAATATTTTTAATATTTCTATGGCCAAGAAAAAGGAATGAAAGCTTTATTCCTAAGTTAACTTTTGGAAAAGGATATAAGTAAATAAAATAGATGTAGTTCCCAAAGGTACTTGAGCCCTCTGGAACTATTTACAGTCAGGGTGATGGAAAGGAAATAGCCAGTTTGGTTTTACATCAGTAAAGTCAAATGTGGGGCTGTGTCACCCAAACAATTTAGTTTGATAGTGTTGATCCTAACAAACCTCCCCATATCCTGACTCATTCACATCTAAGAGATTTAATGTTTCCTAGGTTAAATATGCATTTTAAACTACACATCTAAAGACTTTGGACACTCCTGAAAATACACTGGAATGCTGGAGCAAATGCTCGATTTATTTTATGACTGTAGACCAAACATAACTAAACTAGTAAAAGAGATAAATGTTAATTATCATCTCTCTGCAGTCATATATCTGCTACCGCATCCATTCTCATGCCATACCATTATCTGGTGTTAGAGAGAGGAAGGTCAAACTAGACCATGGGAAACAAATTCATCTACATGTGCCCTTTGCATGCCTCAGCCCCACCTCCGAGCCCTCCTTACCTGGTGTCTAGTCTCTACTCTAGACGAGCTGCTCATGGCCAGAGGCTTCCCGGAACTCTGATATGCTCAGTGTCTGGGTGATCCCCAAACACTGAGAGGAATTAATAGTGTTATACATGTACAAATAGTTTTCTTCAAAGTCCTTCATAACACCAATTCCGTTTTAACATAGGTCATTTACCTGAAAAATATACAGAACGTATGTTAATTTTTGCATTATTACTGAATAACCAGATTTTCTTTCTTTCTTTTTTTTAACATGGGCAATCCTTAGTTTCCCAGAGTAGATTTTTGGAGATGTGGCACAGAAGATGACCCAGCTGAACTGGGGACAGAGCTCAGTGGCCTGGCCTACTTAAAACCTCATTTCATCCCTAGGACTAGAACAGAAGAAATAAAATCAAGTCCTCCGGCTCTGAGTTCTTCAGGGTCCAAGGATTTCCTGGGTAGTAGGACTCCTGTCACCTAAAATGTACACAGATGGAGGAATTAAAACTGGAATTAACCTCTTTAATTAGAACTACCATGTGATCAATGAAGACTATTAGAAAAATTTCAATATTTAAGCAAACAAAATATAAATGTGTCTCTTGAAACCATTGCTAATAAGTTTTGATTAAGCTAATCTTGTTTTGTTTGCAACTAATACAAATTTTGTAGTTTCTGATAATATTTGCTGGTCTCGGCTTTCATTGATAATGCTCTATACATGTGATGGTATTTTTTTTCCTAACTTCTATGCTTAAGGTTCATGATGTGAATTTAAATTAAGCTCTAGTTGCTGTTAAATGGAATACAAAAGAAAGTGACTGCACACACATGCATTAAGGCTAAATTTTGTGCTGAGGTGAACTGGTTTCGCTTACAGAAACACTGTTTTACCTGATATACTTTTCACTGTCCACCATGATCACAAGACTAAAAACTCAGTATCTCATCAGCAAACTTCCTCCTTTCGTTCAACAAGAGGACAGTTGTCAAGTTTCCAGTAGTTCCAGTCTACAGTGACCACTCCTGGGCGCGAAACGTTTTATAAACCCCCGCATGCCACAGGATAGAGTTCTAGCAGTACACTTAATCAAACGTGAGGACTTCTTGAATTTCTGAGTTCATTTTTGCCAAGTTTCTAGAAAATGCTTGACAGGAGTAGAATCTTGGCCAGTTGTTTTTCCCGTGGAAGCAATTCTTCGTGTTTCTTACTTGATACATATTTTTTAAAGAGATGTGATGGCAAGATGTCTCCTTTCCCAAGGTCTCCATTCAGATTGAGTTCATTTGATTCTCTCTCTCCTTCTACCACGTGGGGCCCAGGTCATCAGGCTTGGCATCAGGAGCCTTCACATGCCCAGCCATATTGATGGTCCACGTTGAGCTCATCTTAATCTCTGCAGAGACACCTCTGTGTTTGCAAGATTGAGTATGTACTTGGACACAGCACTTCCTCTTATTTTTTTTTTTCACACAAATGGCTGTGTGTTGCATGCATGCTTTTCTCTGGACCTCCTGAGTAAGCTCACAGGCTTTGTCACTTCATTAGAAATGAAGAATAAGAGGTGTACTCCAACAGGTCCCTCAGAGCAACCCTTTTGCTGTCTATGTATGGCCAGGGGTAGTATGCTCCTCCCTGTCTTGTGTGCAGTTGTTCATTCTGCAGAGATACGCCCAATCAAAAGAAACCAGCAGTGTCCTCTCTTTAAATCCCAAGAATCTTTAAAAAATGATCCCACCACTCAGGAGGCAGAGGCAGGTGATCTCTGTGAGTTTAAGTCTAGCCTGGTCTGGTCTACAGAATGGCAGCCAAGGCTACATACATACATACATACATACATACACACACACACACACACACACACACAAGATTTCTAATGAAAATTTGATTGTAAGTAATTAGCCAAAAAAAAGGCTCCCTGTAAAATCAAGCACCAGAGTGCCCAACTCTAAACAAAGAGCTTTTCTTTACTATTCATTTTCTTTTTCTGGTGGTTTTGTTTGTTGGTTGGTTTTTTTTTTTTTGTTTCTTTGGAGTGGGGTGTTGGGAGTTCAATATGACTTTGATAAAGTGTGTGCACAGTAAAATATACCCTCCCAAATATACCCTCCCTAACTCTCTCTCTCTTCACAGAGCTGGCAAGGGAACTGAATTTTTCAGTGGACGAAATCAATCAGATACGTGTGGAAAATCCCAATTCTTTAATTTCTCAAAGCTTCATGCTCTTAAAAAAGTGGGTTACCAGAGACGGAAAGAATGCCACAAGTATGCTTCAAATTATTTATTAATTTTTTCAAAACCCCACAGGGTCAGTAGCTTAGATAAATCTGCTGTTCGGCTCATTCCAGGATTTCAGTGTTCTGTAATTTTAGGTAGCAAGGAGGAGGAGTTAGCGAGAGTCTAGAGTGACAATTTTAGTTAAGTGCCGGTGTCCTAGAATCCTCTGTTTAAGCTTTTTGGGAAAGCAAGAAGCAGGAAATAGTGTGCACTTTGTTTGGCCTTCTTCCCATGTGTCTGATAAAACTGGGGGAGAAATATTAACTCTCTTGTCCCAGGATGGTCATCAAAACGTTTTGAAATTATGGCTCCATCCAGGGGCAGATGTGGAGGGAAGTATGGAGAGGAATGGGCTACAACTAGGGGAGCCAGGAAGCTGTATCCAGTCCGGGGCAGCAGAGAACCCTCTGCTACCATTAGATTCGGGTGGATGGTGGCAATGAATCCAAAACACCCAGTACCCACCCACTACAACGTGGGGTAAATTATTGAGGATCTGCCCGGTCAGCCTGACCTTGGTAGTTGATTAAAACGTAAAGCGTTGAATATTAGGATGAGGTGAGTCCAGGGAACTTGAAGCTGTGTTAGGCCCCTTAGCGGAGTACAGGTGTTTGAAGACCTTCTGTCCTGTCCCGCTGGGGTGCGTACTGTGACCTCCATAGACAGCGTTAAAGTAGGCCTCTTCCCTGGGGCAGCCAGCATTCTGGACAGGGATCCAGCAGAGCTACAGCGGGGAGCTGGAATGCGAACAGAGCTGTAGAAGCCATGCTTTGGTTGGATGTTGTGTAAACTTGCGGGAAATGATGCCACTGGGTTCTCAACCTTTTTTCTCTCCTTTTCAGCTGATGCCTTAACTTCGGTCTTGACCAAAATTAACCGAATAGACATAGTGACCCTGCTAGAAGGACCGATTTTTGATTACGGGAATATTTCAGGCACCAGAAGCTTTGCAGATGAAAACAATGTTTTCCATGACCCAGTCGATGGTAATTGCATTTAGTGTTCATATTTGATCGTTCGGTAGAAATATGAACGTGCTGTCAGTCGAGGCAGCGCCATGATCTGCTTGACGTCTCGTGTTCCCGTCATTTTGGCCCTGCCAGAGTCTGCAAACGAGCGTTCTCATACCAGAGCAGGCTCAGCAGGTGTCTCTCTGCGACGCAGAGGATGCCCTGTGAGAGTGCATGAGCTGAAAGCCGCGACTCCTAGCCTTCTGTGCACCCCGAAAGGACGAAAACGTAATGCCTAAAAAATGCAATGCCTTGGCATTTAAAATTAATCACTCCTTTAAACGGAAAAACTCGTGATCGCTTTCCATTTATAAGTGAAATAAAACTGTGAGCCCAGTTTTAGCCAAGGAGGTGATATGCTGAGCCCAGTTGGCACTAAACATTGACTAAACAAACAAACACTGGGTAAACAGTGAATCACTGCCGTGGGACCAAGCATGTAGAAGGGCACCCGGGAAGTCTCCCTTCATCTCAGGTGGTTTAGTTACTTAGCATTATATTAGCCTGCATTCTGCCAGCAATTCTTGGGGTGGAGGGCAGGCAATATTTGGTGTGTTGTACGTAAAAGACAACAGTCTTTCTAATTCAGTGAACACACACACACAAATCAATGGTGATTTTTAGGTTTAGCTTAATCTAACAGCCCCCTCCCCCATTCATTAATCATATTCCCTCTCTTCAGAACGTCAGGAAAAACATAACAGACGGCCATGCTTTTGAAGCTATTCCTGTCTCACTTCACAGGTGGGGCTCTGTCCCCACAGTGGCTGATGAATGGAAAATAACGGTGCACCATGGACCAGAACAGTCAGGGATATTGTCCTGTTGATTCAAAGGCCAAGAAATAAGGTCCTGGTCTTTTTCCGTGTTTAACTGTTAAACTTGGACTCTCTAGAGCCAAGAACTTTCAAAGTTCTATACGTGTCCCATTGGGAAAGGTTGCAGAGCCTTAGACAGTGCCTATTTACTCGAAGTGAAGTGTGCCTGTCACCCACGGAGCACTGATACACTGGGTCCCTGGGACACACGCGCTGTGGTGCACCTTGTCTTATGAGGGCGGCTGTAGGTCGATAAACTCCTTTTTGTACTAGATCAGTAGAGCAAACTAAGAATGACTGGCAAGTTACAGCCATAGCTTCCTCTACTCTTTATTGGGAAAAGAAATCAAGTGTGGTATCCTTGGTTCATTTTGTTTTAACATTGTCAAGTTTGAATGCCATTAAAAATAAGCTCACCAGGGCTTTTTGTTATTGTATCTCAATATCATGGAGTTCTTTTTATGAAAATCTCTCAAGAAAATTTAGGCATAAAATAAGTTCACTCATGCAAACGATAAATCATTTCTTAGCCGGATTTTAACAAGAGGCTCACGTTTATAGGTGGCTGCAACTAGTGTCCACTAACCTATAGCAGTCGTAACCTGCAACAGCTGTTTGCCTTGAACGAAAGGGAAAAATCGGTCTTTGGCTTTGCAGACCGGTGACTAGAGAAAATGCACTGCTGCTTTAAAAAAAAAAATGTCTCCCCCACCTCTTTGTTGAGCTTTTGGGAAACACCCTTTCCTCACCAGGACCAGACCCTTATTGACTTTCTCACTGCCGGGGCAAGAAATTCTTCCTCTTCCATAGATTGCTTAGAATCAGGGGTTGGCCCCCTCCTCCCGTCTGAGCAGGCTGCCACAGCACCGTTCCAAGTCCCTAAGCTCTCTTCCCGTCTCCACTGTGTGTCATTTTATTTTCTCTTTTACCTCATGATTCTAAGCAGATTCCTATCACCCGCTTCACCAAGACCTCCGTACACACCATAACTCTCTCATCTCTGACTTAAGGCACCTGATACACGGGGAGTCGTTTGTCTTGTCTAACATCTTTCTAAACTATTTTAGCCGGTGCTCCCATTGCTGTAGAAATTCATCATTTCTTTCCAGCATGTACATCCATTCCTTTATTTTCTCCCATAAATTCCATGTAAGAATTAGAGTTGGATTTTGTTTTTAACCTAAGCAAGAGGGAACTGATTACAGAATTGGCTTCTTGCAGCTTGCGGTAGTAAGTCTACCATAGCATAGGTTTTGCATGCTATGTTAGCCGCGAGCCACATATCTTCTACATGTGACAACTTTATATTGAGTTAATTTCCTCTGCATAGTTATGATACTGTATTAAAACTGATAAAGTGCTGTTATTTTATTTCATTAAATTACACGTAACTGAACTAAACCATGAAATTGTGTACCTTCTTCTGTAACCCATCATGCATTGTCATACCTGATATAATTTGAGTCATCTCATGTGTTTGTGTCCAATGTGTTCTGGCGCATTCCGGTTCAGTCCAAAAATGTACTGTCTTCCATAGGTCACCCTTCCCTTCAAGTGGAGCTGGAGACCCCCATGGGGTTGTACTGCACACCACCCGCCCCTTTCCAGCAAGATGACCATTTTAGTGATATCTCTAGCATAGAGTCTCCCTTTAGAACCCCCAGTAGACTGAGTGACGGGCTAACGCCTTCCCAGGGAATCCTAGAACGTTCAGCAGGTGAACCTCCAGTGGTAACGGCAGAAGACACGTCCTTAGAAGACAGCAAACTGGAAGACTCAGTAACTGTAACAGAAGTGGCCGGCCCATGGGATGTAGACAAGAGCCAGCTGAAGGACGTATGTCTGAGTGAGTGTCCCCGGTACCTCGGAAGTTTGGCTGGGGTCCCAAAAGATGGTACGCCGGCAGAGCCGCCGAAACCACAGGCTAGAAAAGTAGGCCCAAGCTGTGAAGAGCAGGAGAAAGGAACATCTGGTCCTGGTGAGGAGATGGTGGACGAAAAGCTCAAATCTCTGTTTGAGGACATTCAACTTGAAGAAGGAGTAGAGTCTGAGGAGATGACAGAAGAAAAGGTGCAGGCTATTCTTAATCGTGTTGAACGAGCAGAACTGGCAATGTCTTCACTTGCAGGTTGGCAGAACGAGACGTCGAGTGGAAGCCTAGAGTCCCCAGCCCAAGCCCGAAGAATAACTGGTGGGTTACTAGACCGCCTGGATGACAGGTATGGCCGTGTCTCTGGAATACACGTGACAAGCGGGTGTCCTGTCCGTACTTTGTTTCAAACAGGTGCTTTATGGCAGTGACTCCTTCCCTAAATGATTAGACTGGTCCAGGATATACCAGCTTCAGCATGTTAGAATCCCCAGAGAAAGGTGGATTCTTTAAGAAGCAAAGCACAGTTACTTCCATGCCAAATATCTAGATGTTGGCTTAATTAAAGACACTTTGCTGGTTTCTTACATTAGTCTGTCTGCAAAGCCAGCAGTGTTAGCTCAAGTAGTTTCAGAAGTGAGAGCCCAGATCTTTTAGGACTATCACCATTTGTCTCATTTCATCATTACAGATGAAATGTGGTGATACAAGATATTAGACGTTAAAAACTTGACAAATCCTGCCACCTAGCAAGAATCCCTGGGAAAATTCTGCAATACAGAGGTGCGCTACAGCAGCAGTGCATAGGCAAGCCAAATGTATATGGCTCTGCACTTAATCTCCAGCACCCCAAGCCCCCAAAAGGAATGAGACAGTGTAAATTTAATAACCGTGTAGGAAATCCAGAGCAACAAAGAAAACACATCTATCCTCAGGGAAAAAAAATGCTTTTGTTTTTCTTTTTTTTTTTTTTAATTTTTTTATGGGGAGGACAGAGTTTCTCTTTGCTGTTCTGGCTATTCTGGAACTCACTCTGTAGATCAGGCTGTCCCTGAACTCAGAGATCTGCCCCCAGTAGATTATTCTTGCATACACAAGATAAGCACTTGTGTCCGCACCTCCACATTAACAGACAGGGTAACGTGCTAATTGCTGCCTCTTGTGGGCACCACACTGAAAATGACGTGCGAGCTACAAAAGAAAACAAGTGGTTTTTGTTGAAACTAAAAGATTAGAAATCTTTCAAAAAGAAAAAAGCTACCTCACTTAGGAAAGGCGTCCCCGTGATGAACAGAAGTCATATTTGTCAGTGAAGGTCGTGGAGAGCTGGAGTAGAAAAGGCCAAGGAGTTCCAATAAAGGCATCTTAGTTATGAAAGTATGGCTGGTGCATGTGTGCACAGACAAAACCTTATGAAGAAATCAAGTTCAGGATTCCTGAGAATACAGTTTCCACTCAGGAATTCTTTTTGTTGTATTTCTCTCAGGCAGCATTGGGTTCATTTGTCTTTAGCTTTTTATTTATTCTTTTGTTTGTTTTTCGAGACAGGACTGTATAACGGTCCTGGTACTCTCTTTATAGACTAGGCTGGTCTCGAACTCACAGAGATTCGCTTGCCTCTGCCTCCCGAGTGCTAGGATGAAAGGCATGAGCCACCACACCTGGTGTGTGTTTGTTTTTCTTTAGTGATATGATAATGCTTCACAGTAGACTTCCCTTTAAAACTGACAAGGTTGGGACTACATGTCCATCAACATTTTTTTAAGGTGTAAAATTTAGCTATGGAAAATGATTCTCATTTAAAGTGATAATCTAACAGCTATGTTGGAAGCTGGGGTGCTGGGGATGCCTACAGCCTGGATACACCTGCGATAGGCCCTCCCATTTGAAATCCACTTGCTAATTTTTTCATGCCTACTTTATGCCTTCAGAAGTAGTTTGGTGGGGCTGGAGAGATGGCTCAGTGGTTAAGAGCACTGAGTGCTCTTCTAGGGGACCCAGGTTCAATTCGCAGAACCCACATGGCAGCTCACAAGTGACTGTGACTCCAGGATCCAACACCCTCACACAGACATACATACAGGCAAAAAACCAATAAAATAAATTTAAAAATTAAAAAATAAAAGTAGTTTGGTAATGTGGGTACTGAAGCCATCTGCAGTTTCACGCTGCCATGATGAATTTGCATCTTGTATCCTTTACAGCTCTGATCAGGTTCGAGATCCCATTACCTCATATCTCAAAGGAGAACCTGGGAAATTTGAAGCAAACGGAAGCCATGCAGAAGTCACTCCAGAAGCAAAGGCAAAGTCCTACTTCCCGGAATCCCAAAATGACATAGGGAAGCAGAGCGTTAAGGAGAATCTGAAACCAAAAATACACGGATCTGGTCGCACTGAGGAGCCAGCGTCACCCCTCGCAGCCTATCAGAAATCTCTGGAAGAAACCAGCAAGTTTGTCATGGAGGATGCACCTAAGCCCTGTGTGCCTGTCAGCATGAAAAAGATGACTAGGACTTCTGCTGATGGCAAAGCCAGGCTCAACCTCCACGAAGACGAGGGGTCCAGCGGATCGGAGCCTAAGGTAGGTCATCTGCAACGTCAGCATGCTCCTGTCTTTGCAAACACCCTGTCTGCTGCTGTTTATCCTGTACCATTGGTACAAGGTTCTTCATGCTTTCTAAATGGTGATGGGGGGGGGGGGGCAAAGAAAGCCCTGGGGAGGATGTATGTACACCATGGGTTAGCACCTTTAGTCAAGGGAATAAAGTATCTCCAGTCAAAGATGAAAAAGAAGCAAAGGAACACTAAGTAACTAATTTTGGGGGTCCAGTATCAATTCTGCCTGCAGTTAAGGTTCCCTGATTGCAAACCCAGCCTTTGTCCTTAGTGGAAAAGGGGGGTAATTTTCACTTTCTGGTTCTCTCACAGAGTTTAAAGACTGTAGTATCAGACTCATCGATATACACTGTTCTGTAATGACTAATGTCTCAAAGTAGTCAAAAATTGGAAGGATGCAATTTCTGAGATAAGGTGACTCAACAGCAGGCAGAAGAAGTCTGTCCTTAGAAACATTCTTTTTATATGCCAGTTGGTCGTTGGCACGTAGACCCAGACCGAATGCAACAGAACCCCTGGTACTACCTAATAGATATTTTTTATTCTTTCGTTTTACCATTTTTAAATTGTTAAAATATTTTTTTAATGAAATGATCTCTCTCCAATGACATAAAATTAAAATGCATTGTTTCCTCTTTTTGATATAGGGGCTTACTATGTAGCCCAGGCTGGCTTCAAACTCAGAGACCTGCCTGCCTCTTTGGTGCTAGGATGAAATGTGTGCACCACCACACACGACTTTCCTACTTTTTTGTTGGCTTGTTTCTCAGGAGAGGGTGTCTCTGTATAACGGTCCTGGCTGTCCCAGAACTCACTTTGTAGACCCAGCTGGCCTCAAACTCCCAGAGATCCACCTGCCTCTGCCGGGATTAAAGTTGTATGTCACCACCTCCTGGCTTTTTTCCTCCACTGTTGTCTTCTCTCTATGCCTCTGACTTCCGGTCAACGACGCAGTAAACACAGCCCTCTGCCTTTGACATGCTATCTCTTGTGGCCTGCCCTGAGACATTCCTAGGTCCCTTAAGACCAGCATTTGGAGAAGAAGAAACAGTATTTTATAAAACGTTGCTTCAGGTTTACGAAGATGCCCAGGCACTCAGAAACTAACCACTGGCAATTAATGAATCCTATAGCGCTGCTCCCCCTTCCTGTTCATACTCTTTTGGTCGCTGGCTAGAGTGTTAGAACGGAAAAGTAGGGAGAAGAGCAATTTCAATAGATCATAGTTTATGCAAATGATGACATCACCAATAACTAAGCATTGATATGATTCTTTTCCTGGTTTTTTTTTTTTTCCCTTTTAAAGTGTTTTGAGGATTTCCCCTTCTCACAAAATGTGGCGTTCCGTAATTACTTTTGCCTTTGATTTGTCTCTCATTGTATTTAAGCAGGATGAGTTTGGGTGGAATCTTGTCTTTTAAAATGCCATACCATTAAATATGTTCCTTTTAAAACTGATGTACAAAAAAGAAAAATCATGGAGAAGCAGTAACATAGTGACATTTTTACCTAGGAAGGTTTATCCTGGGGCGGGGGGGGGGGGGACAACTATTAGAAACCAACATAGACATGTGACACACTGTTTGTGTTAATGGGTGTGTGGCTGTGGGTTGCTGGAAGGCCACTCAGGGGTGGCCATGAAGGTTGACACAGTTACAAGCCTGAACAGAGCTCAGCAGGGTTCACTAGCAAAGGAAACCAAACTTCCTATTGAGTCACCCAATGCAGAGAGACCTCCTATCCATGAAAGTCCATGTTTGGTCACAGCTTCTGGGCAACTTGAGTTTGAGCTCACAGGAAATCCCACGATGCCCCAGTCAGGTCTTCAGTGGCCCCATCCCAGTAAAGTAGCAACCAACAAGGCAATCTGATGTCCACTGCAGACAACAGACCCCTTTCTGTCCCCCGGAAAAGCAGGTCAAAAGTCCCGGTGCGGCGCTTACACGGATGACAGCCTGCTGTTACAAGGTAAAACCCTGTTCTTTCCTTTTCCCATGAAGCAAGGAATGCTGGGACAATCCCACCTGCCCCCCACCCAAGCTTGGTCCTTTACTGGTTTCTAGAGAATTCTCTTAAAGGGAAGCCTGGGATTCTATGCTGCTCTCTCCCTTCTCCTAAGGCTAAGCAAATTGTGTCTCCAGGGAGAGAGGGGACACAGAAACACTGGTCCCACCAGCCGCCTCTGTATGTGAGGACTGCCCTGGAAGCCTGGCAAGGGTCACGTGTCTGCCAGCTCCTGAGCCCTGTGTTAGTATGTGCATTCACCTGTGACATGCTTCTGACTCCGCCACCCTACAATCCATGTATGAATGATTCAGACTTCCCCTGAGGCCTCCCCTGTCTGTTAATCCTGGAGTTGTCCTGGGTGATCCTGTTCTTTTGTGACTATGACTTCCTCTTCCCTTTGCTTACTTTCCTAACACGTTCCTTAAATCATTTCCACTCTCCTCTGTCCGCTGTCCTTTTGTGAGACTTGAGGACTGCCCTAGGGAATGGGGTTTTAAGTTCTGTTCCTTGCATAGACACTGGCTGTTATTTACTTTGAGAGCCCTGTTCTCCAGTAGGACTTCATATAAACTCAGCGTTAATGTTACTGGTAACACTTCCATGACTTGCCAGCAGACTGCTGGTTAACAGTGTATCCTAGTGCGTTATCTTCTCAGCTACCTGATGCCTGTTTCTCCTGCAGTGATTTTACTAGTCTCCACCCTCCCACACACACAGTGCAGCCATACCTTTTTCTAATGGCATTAACTGCACACAGATCCTAGCTTCCTGACCATTAGAGTTCATTTGTATAATTCTATCATCACAGTTAAATATGGCGACGAAGAATATTTACTGAATAATGGTATTTTCTCACTTTAACGATACACTGTTTGCCACTCAATAAGTTTTTTCAGACTCATGAGTTACAGAATTCCTATGTCTCTCTTTCTCTCTCTGTCTCTCTCCAGTCCTAGACAGTAAACTATTAAGCCTTACACATGCCAGTTCCCTAACCACTGAGCTATGTCTCCAACACACACAATTTTGAGACATGGTCTCATTAAGTTGCCCAGGCTGGCCTTGAACTTACAATCCTACAGTCCCATCAATGTTCCGCCTTACATTGTCATTTCACTGTGGGTCTTTACTAGAGTCCTCAGGCACTCACAGGTCTGTACTCCCTCACTTGTTGGCAAAAGCTCATACTGAACACCTTGTGTGAATGATAGTCTTCCAGTACTGTCAAGTGCTGGTGTCTACTTTTGATAAAGTTAACAAATTCAACCGAAATTTCATAAAAAAAAAAACACACATGCCTCTTTCTGTAGAGAGCAAGTAAATTACAGCCTAAATTACAAGATCATAAGTTTAAATCAGACAAAGGCAATTTAAAATTATTTTAAACGGGAATACAAAGACCTTATCAAGCTGATAACATTTAGATTTTAAATCAAAAAGGCTGTATTATTAACAGATCATAATTGCCTTTTTCTGTTTTTATTTATTATTTATTTTAGCTTTTTTGAGACAGGGTTTCTCTGTGTAGTTTTGACTGTCTCTGAACTCACTCTGCAGACCAGCCTGGCCTTGAACTCACAGATCCATCCACCTGTCTCTGACTCCTGAGTGCTGGGATTAAAGGCCTGTGTCACCATCGCCAGGCCAATTTCCTTTTTCTTTAACTGCACATACACCACTCATGCCCAAACATAAGCATGCAGAGGCACACCTAAACACAGGCACAAACATACACACATGCACATGTGTGTTGATGCCTTCACAGACACATACATGCATTCGGGACCATGCAGAGACTCGCTCACCCACACAAAGAGCTATGAAAGCAGCCTGAATCTTGCTCAAAACATTTTCTTCCACTCACTTTTCAGGATTCTTTTAAATATAAATCATCCTATTCCTTAAGGGGGAAAATTAGTAAATATAATTCTTTATTGATTTCCCTTCTCAGCAATGTCTTTTGTTTTCAATCTGATGATAAAATTATACTAAAAATGCATTTATCAGGACTTGAGAGACAGTGAGAGCAGTTCAAGCTCAGAGGAGGAGCGGAGGGTCACGACCCGAGTCATTCGCCGGCGTGTGATTATAAAGGTACCAGCAGGTAGAAGTGACGGGGCGCTGGCTGCTGCGGCTCGAAGCCTTGAGTGCACTTTGGGAAGTTCGGCATGTTTGATAACTCGCTGCTTCTCTGTCTCTTTGCACACTTGAAAGCTTGTCAAAGAACCATCCGAAAGGAAGCCATGCTGTGTGTTAGTGTGTTCTGCATAGGCCTGTTAGACACGAGACCGGTAGGATTCCGAGAACTCTTGGCATTTGTACCAGAAAACAAGGATTCTGTCTTGGTGAGAAGGGTGTTCATAGTGAACGCGGTGCTCAATTAATACCCCAGAAGCCAAAGAGGGAGACAGGGAAACCCCAAAGACCCTGTCTTGGAAATGAAAAGCAGTTCATTTGTGAGTCACCCTGGCATGGATATGCGTGACACAGTGCAAGTCAAAGGAAAACGTCAGAAACGGGTTCTAATGACACTAACACGTGCCAAAAAGGAACCTGAATTTTCAAGTGTGGGAAGCAGTTTTTGCGAGGCATGAAAATCCCACCTTCATGTGGCACAGTTGAAAACCCTGTCCGTCTGTCTGCAGTCCCTCCCTTGACAGTCTGTGCCATTTCTCACCCATGCATGGTAAAGTCCACATGACCCTTACTGTAGCCCGCCACTCACCTTCAGTGACCTTTCCTGGCATCAGAGTGGTTGAGGGCAGAGAACAGGAAAGGCGTTCTCAAGCATGGTACACTCCGCACACACTGAGGGTGACTCACAAAGCCTGCAACTTCTGGTAGGTGTCTCTGGAGAGGCAGAGAGAGAGGAGCACACCCTCAACTCTGTTTACCAAACTTCCACAACATCAGGGTCAGAAGAGAAGCTAAGAGCTGAGAAGCTCACCTAACTAGGTTCTCTACATTTTTTTCTTTGTGGTTTTTTGAGACAGAGTTTCTCTGTCTAACAGTTCTGGCTGTCCTGGAGCTAGCCCTGTAAACCAGGCTGACCTCAAACTTACAGAGATCCACTTGGGTTAAAAGCATGTGCTACCACCACCCGGCTCCCTGTATTTCTTAATCCTTCTTCTTTGTATTTTTTCATGAAGACTAGATGAAGGAAGGGGGGGGGAACCCTGTCAGATAAGCTCAAATACAATTTTCAGAGATTCTAAAAACGTTCGAAATTAATTGATTTTCTAAGTTTTGAGCTATCCCCCGACTTGACAGTGAGTGAGCACCCCAGGTGCTGTTCCAGCTATGAGTCACTTCTGTGGAAATCCTAACTGGCAAGCTGATTTAGGGAGGCAGTGAGACGGGGTCTATCTCTCTCGTTTATTCCAGACAGGGTTTCTCTGTACCTTTCAAACCTGTCCTAGAACTCACTCAGTAGACCACGCTGGCCTTGTAATCACAGAGATCCATGTGTCTCTACCTCCCGAAAGCTCGGATTAAAGGCATGAGCCACCACTGCCCGGCTAGACAGTGTATTTTCAAGCGTTTGGTTTTCTGTCTATAAAACAGTCCGTCACAGCTCGCATGCTCTCTGAGATGGCGGAGCAGGGACTCGGGTTGCACTGCCATGAATGATACATTGAAACACCTGGAGGAAACAAACGGAAGGTGCCTTGGGCAACTCGCTTTTCGTGCTGCCCACGTGGCAGCCTTCTGTTGCTTCCCCCACTCTAGTCCAGCAGCTGCCTCTTAGGAGGGCTGACTGAACTCTCCTGAAAATCGTTACAGAACAACAAAGTCAGCGGGAGAGAGTAAAGAGGACCCACACAGCGGTAGCCACACCTCTGGGCCAGCGAAGATTCTTTTCTTTGGTCCCCTAACCTTCTAGACATGTATCAGCAGGTCAACCTCCAAGTAGTTTTATTAGCGTGAGTGTCATGTGCATTTGAGCTCATCATATGTTATATAATTACATACAGCATTTATGTATTTTTAAGAGCATATGTTGGAAGTCCTAAAATAAACTACAAGGCCATAGGTTTTATGACCCATGAATCTATATTCTACCCAAAAGCCCATACCTTGAAGTTGGGCTCATTTTAGAGAAAGTAAATTAGCAACAATATCAGAGAATGGTCTTAGAGCTGGGAAGGGCATCGTCCTAAGAGTAAAATCACTACTAAGATAGAGAAACCAACAGCTAAATAACCCTGACTGTCAGGGGATATTACAGCCCGACAAGCCTGACATATGTAGGATGCTTTCTGGTTAGTATTCTCCGGTGGGATGGTAGAGGCAGACGGGAAGAATCCCACCTCTCTTGTTTTTCCCTTCATTCTGTGCGTGGGTGTCCAGCAGAGCCCAGGGATGGCGGCAGTGTGTGGTGGCCATAGCATGAGCATCTTTGCTGTCAAAACCACAAAGTGAGACTGCCCTGACCTAAAAGGCCCTTGCTGCAGAAGTCATTGCACTCACGAATGACCAGAGGGATGCTGGCAGGTGAACTGGTGTATGTAACAATCACACAGCTAGGTAGGAACAGCTCTGGGAGCAGAACTCAGCCCTTAACTTGGTGCAGGGTTTTTCCCACAGAAGACATACAGGAGCGTCTTTTGCTAAACTAAGTCGACATTTAGCCATTCAGACTTCCCCTGTGGCATAGAAGAGGGCAGCATTATGCTGCAGTACCGGGAATCTGACCTGCTACCCAGGGGCTGAGCAGCACAGGACGGTACTGGCCTATGACACTGTGGGCCACAGGAAACCCTCAGGCCCTCATGTCAGCACTGGAAGCCACCAGGGCTCTTCTATCCTCACCTGATAGCTTTGCCTGGTGAACATGTCCACAAGGAACCGCTACCTTCAGAACTCCACGCCAGTCGCACAGTCGGTTAGCCGTGTGATTTAGAGACTGGCCTCTTTGTATCCACATGTGGAACCTTTCATTTTAAGTGAGATTTACAAATTTCTTTGTATAGAGTTTGATAATAGCACAGTCTCAAATGCCCACAGGGACTCAGTTCTATTGTTCAGTTCAGTTTTGTGAGTATATTCGCCTAGTCAACCCAGCTACTACAAACAAAGGGAAACTCTTTAAACCAACTCACAGTCAAACTATCATCAAGTTTGGTAAGACTGGCGTATCTAAATTGTGCAATACAAACGTGTTGTTTTAATTTTCAGTGTTTTTGCTGGATTTTTAAAGCGTTTGTATATATGCTCCCCCATACCAAGGAATTCAAAATTATGTAAAATTATGCCTATCACTTCTGCTTCACAAATTCCCAACTGTTTCTATACAGATCGTATATGTACACTTGCATACACGTAAGTGTAGAACAGGTCTTGTAGAGTATGTCTTAAGGTTTCTATTGCTATGGGGACACACCATGGCCACAAGCAAGTTGAGGAAGAAACAGTGTTTGGCTTTCAGTCAGAGTAAAGGTTACAGTCCATGACTGAAGAAAGTCAGGGCGGAAGCCGATAAAGAAGCCATGGAGGCAATGCTGCCTACTGGCTTACTCAACCTGCATTCTTAAAGACCCACCCACATCAGTTCCTAATCAAGAAAAGCCTGTAGAGGCTTGCCTACAGCTCCATCTTAAGGAGACAGTTTCTCAATTGAGGCTCCCTCCTCTCAGATGACTATGGCTTGTATCAAGTTGACATAAAACTAACCAGCACAATGGGTTGCCTATTAGATTGTTGCTTTTTGCAACATATATAACATCCATTCTGGTTTAAAAAGAGTCACATTTTATCATGTACATCAAAGCAAACCAACACGCCTTACACTGTCATTCCTTATATTCAGAGAAGTCTAGGAGAGAAAAGAAAATGTGATGCCTCTTGAAGGAATGCCAAAGGAAATTCCATCGTGCCATTGTGTCATTGAGACCACCAGAGGTGAAGACCCCAAAACATGTGCACCATGACGTCTCTTCAAAGTGGAGGGAGGGTGCCAGAAATAGTCTTGTAAATGAGACTAAGTGGAGGGTGGATTTTGTTTATATAAAAGTACAGTAGTCTTTGCTGGGCTATGATGGTGCATGCCTCTAATCCTCTAATCCCAGCGCTTGGGAGGCAGAGGCAGAAGTAAATGGATCTCTGTGAGTTCAAGGCCAGCCTGGTCTACAAGAGCTAGTTTCAGGACAGTTGGGACGGTTACACAGAGAAACCCTTTCTCGAAATCCCCCTTCCCCCCAAAAAAGGAAAGAAAAAGTAAGGCAGCCTTCTAAAGCTAATTAGTAATTGTCTCTCTCCCATTAAAGGGGTTCAAGACCTCTCCTTGAGAACATTTTACCTCAACATAATTGATAGAGCGGTAAAGAGGCACAGATTTTTTTAAATATCTGTGCCAAGCCGGGCAGTGGTAGCACACACCTTTAATCCCAGCACTTAGGAGGCGGAGGCAGGAGGATCTCTGTGAGTTCAAGGCTAACCTGGTCTACAAGAGCTAGTTCCAGGACAGCTAGTACTGTTACACAGAGAAACCCTATCTCAAAAAAAAATATGTTCTATAAATCTTTACTTGTGGCCTTCCAATACAATCTATTCTTTCTAGTGTAGTGAGGAGCTACACAATTAGACAACTTGTTTTAGTCTTGAAGAGATTATGCATGTAAAGAGTACATTTTCAGTAGCAAGACAAAGTGCTCGCCTTCTGAACATCTGCAAGAAGCAGCATGGCTCGTTATTGATAAAGCAGGGCTTCGTTTCTCCTGACGGCATTAATCTAAGTCAACAACCCATTTGTGCCTTCTCTTTGTGCTTATATCCGTACCTAATTTGCCCATTCCTTCCCAGGGTTCTCTAAATAATTTCAAACTTGGCATCTTCCCACAGAAGGGCTTACCCAGAGCACAGTAAATGGATTTCTGTCTTGCTGTCTCAGTCTTTCCTTGTGCACCGCTCAGAAAGCTGGGTGCTCGAAAGAATTTACCTCAGAAATGCTTCAGTCATTCAGGCTCTAGCTATAGTCAAAACTTCTCATGGCCTTTTTATTGGTACCTTTGCTGTCTCAATTTCTTTATCTTTAAAATGATATTTTTGCCAAATGTATGCAACCACCCGTAGGAAGTAGGACTAGCTCCCCCATGAACCCCTGCTGCAGATTTCGGTGTTGGCGTGGACGACCCCTATGCTCTGCCTACGTCCTTCTCTCTCTCCCTGGAGTCAACTGAAACCATACCGAAGCGGGGCTAAGGGTGAACTCAGAAGACCTTTGGCAGTTCCCACTCTAAATCAGAGAGCAGTTCCTAATGAAAGAATTGATACCAAGAAATGTCAGATCAGCTTTCTGCCCTGTAGGCCTACGGTGGGTGGTCGGACATGCTACCAGTTACTCTTCTGTACGGTCTATGAAAACCTCAACCCCTTCCCCCTGCAAATGAGACTTTCTCTGCCCTGAACATTCTTCATAATCATTTTTTAAAAAGTGTATTGCCCTTAGTACATGAGGGTTTTTTTTTAAGTATTTTTTTCCAGCTCAGAACCCGTCTTTACTCAAATTAGACAGAACTCACTCTCTAACACCCCTTGAGCTATGATGTGACTGACCAAGAGTTGTTCTTAAGTGAGTCCGTCCGTTCTTACCACTAATCATTGACTGACGTTTGTTTCAACCAGTGAAGCCTCTTGGCTTTTCTGTGGTTAATTGCATCTGAAAATGATCGATTTTCTTGCAATTTGTTGCCAGCTACCGTACGTGCCTGCATACATGCTTGAGGCATAAGACTGAAGGTTGTTAACCGTTCACTAACCAGCCATGAAGTCTATCTTCTCTTTCCCTGGAAAGGGAAGCACAGCTTGTGACTTCTCAGCAGTCCCAGGGCCTGTGTGGTGGGCCTGTGTGGTGGGCCTGTGTGATGGGCCTGTGTGGTGTGCTGTGGATCCGGATCGATACCCGCCCATGCTCTCCTCTCTCATGCCGCTAATTTCTATACCACATCCTTTAGGGGGAGGAAGCCAAAACCATCCCTGGCAAATCCGTCACGGAAGAACAATTTACTGATGAAGAAGGCAACCTCATCACCAGAAAAGTAATCGCCATTGAGATTTCATGCTTCCGGAGTTTAAATGCCCTGCATGAGAAACAACCCTTGTATGCGATAGGTTTATAGCGCCCCCTCGTGACCACAGAATAGTCCCTACTTCTCTCTGTTGCTTCCAACAGATCACTCGGAAAGTAATAAGACGGATTGGCCCGCAAGAGAGAAAGCAGGATGAAGTGGTAATGTAGCGTGGTTGCCAAGGAGAAAAGTAGAGGGTAGCATCTCTGTGAGCTCCCTGGGAAGCCTTGCTAACAGAGTGGCTGCTGCAGTGTGGAATCTTGGAGTGTTGTGCTGGCTTCTTCTGGCCTAGGCTTTGTACAGGGGTCCAACCCTTTTTCTTCATACAACGTCTGAATGTTACATACTTACTGCTGTCAGAATGACCACAGAGATAAGTGAATTTATTAGGGATAACGTTCCACTTGGAAAGAGAGAAGGTAGAATTCTTGGCCATCAATAGCCCCCTTGAGAGGGTCCGTCCACCTTTAACCTTGAGTTGTGTGCCTGTCTAGGAAACTGAGGGAGGACACTGTTTGTTAGGGTAACAGAGGGTCTGGCTCACAATTTTCACATCAGGTCTATGTGGTTGTCCTGGCCACCACATTCTGTATGGCCACAACATTCTGTATTATAATAATAATAATAATAATAATAATAAAAATAATAATAATAATAATAATAATAAACTAAACTCCACTGTTACATCGCGCTTATGCCACCCCATGTCCAATGTGCTAATACAAAAGCCAACTTGCAACTCTGAGTATGGCTCACCCAATGAACCCTGTCCTACCAAAGAAGACATCTTGCTATTATGCTTTGATGTTTCCCAAATCTTTATCGTATTTGAAGGCAGAAAGTTAAGTGTTATGTATTATGTTTGCATAAGAAAAAAGCAAGCTGAAAAGTACTGAGGATCAGGTGAGGAAGGAAAAAGGACCCCACCCACCCCCACCCCCACCCCCCCGCCTCCTGTTAAAGGAAAAACTAAATGTGCCTCACTCTAAGAAGTACACCCCTGACAGTCCCAATCTGTAGAAATCCATGCTGTCTTGGCCCAAGAAGGAGAGGACAGCGTTAGTAGTCACATAAACTAAAGAGAAGCAGTCAGACCACCCATGGCATTTAGTTCCGGCTTGGTCCTTATTTGAGAAGGCCCCGTCGTACTCCAACAGACTGGTTATGGTTGTGCTGGCTGACAAAAATCATGATCGTAACAATTGGGGTTCGGGTGTCTTGTGCGTGTCAATGACTTCTTCCACCGTATGTGGGAAGCGGGCCGGTTGCTCTATGAAATCATTAACCCCCTGTGCTGTAGCGTGACCTTGAAAGTGCTGTCGCATGGCGAGCTGGCCTGTGCAGTCAAGCCAAGCAGGTCGTCTGTGTCTGAGGATGCCGAGTGGTCTAGGACTCTTACCACTTCTCCTTCCTGACATAGCCTCTGGGGACCAGCGTCTGAACTGCTTCCAGCCTCCACCGCAAACATGTAATGTGTGCTCTCCTTTAGCAGGGAGAAGGCTATAAACTGAAGACGAAGAAAGAAATTCGGAACGTGGAGAAAAAGACCCACTAGGGACAGTGATGTCGCTCCAGGTGGGAAATGGCCTTTTGTCAACAGTGAACCTTTAAAGTCTCGAGAATTTTCTAGATTCTCTAAATAAATAGGCGATTCACATCTTTCATTTTTCTGATTTCCCTGGGACAAACTCCGAACTAGTCCCTGTTGTTTTTCTGTAGATGAGTACAAATGTCGATGTGTGTGTTTATATGTACATGTTTCTACACATGTATATGCACATATACACATATGCACATTAAACCTTAACTCCAGTTGGGTTTATAAAAATTCTCCATGTGTATGGCATCTGCAGAAGCAGATGTGGTTAGGATTCGAGTCTCCTACCCTCTTACCATGAGGCTTCCATGGCAGGCAGCAGCCATATCCAGTGGGAAGATTGCCAGACCAACCACAGTTTCAGCGGACTGTGCTCAAAACTAGCAGTGCTGGTTAAAATATGGCTGTCACCAAGTCTAGGTTAAATTAATAGAATCTGATACGCAAACGTTTATTTTATGTAAGCCTAGACACAAGAGGTTGATCATATGGGCTTTTTAGAATTTAAATATTTAGTAAGTGAGCTGTATTTACATTTGTTTGGACTTTGCCCCGTTCCCCTTAACATTATTATTATATTTCTGGATTTCTCAATACACATTCAATCAGAAAGCTAATTTGGGGTGAGACGACAGTTTTGGAAAGTTACGTCCTCGGGGTCACTCCTCTCCTTTTAGCCTCTGGGTCAAAGTTACAAAGAAAGAATGGGTCTAGTCTCATTTTCTTATCTGTCTCCCCCTGCCAACAATGAACCCTAACATTTGAGTGCAGAAATAACCTCATTTTAGGTACCTAAGGCTCGGATAGAAGTTTATTTTATTTTTGAGATAGGGTCTCTTGGAGCCCAGGCTGGCCTTGCACTTCCTATGTAGCTGAGAATGACCCTGAACTCCCAATCCTCCTGCCTTCTCCTCCTGATTGCTAGGATTCCAGGCCAGGAGCATGCCACACCACACACAATTCATATAGTATTTAGGATCAAGCCCAGGGCTTCATGGGTGTTAGGAAAGTATTTTACATCTGAGCTACATCTCCACCCTCCCAGGGAGATCCTTAATTCTGCCTGACAAACACCCTTACAGTATCTGCTCTACAGCGTCTTTCCTTTGCCTTCTGTGAGGCGGTCAGTGAACTCGGAACTCCCATAATGCCTGCTGCACTAGACTCACATTGTGGACTCTGGGTGGGAGCCAGTCCTCATGTTGTGGCCACTGACGAGATGGGAAAAGGAAGAACCACAGATGTTCTGGAAACAGGATTCTATGTGTGTTTCATTATGGCTCTTTAGTTCTCACAGCCTCCCCTCTTGGATCAGTGCCATTAGCACTGCTGTAACATAAGGGACAGGCAGAACTAGGAAATAAACCCTAACACGCTACCTCCAGAATGCTCATTCTTGGGGCTCGCAGTAGATCTGACCTGGCAGTGATGGGAGGGTCCCCAAAGATGAAAGTAAGCTGAGTTTCAATGACTCGAGTTACTCATCTGTGGGGATTCTGGTCTTAACCCTACAGCCAAAGGAAAAGATTAGCTGTGCGGGGTAGCAAGCAGCTTTACCACTGAGCCTGACACAGCCCATGGCCTCTGGAGAGCTCTTACTTTGTAGTCCAGGCTAGCCTAAACCTTGCAATAGCCTTAACCGCTAAGTACTAGGGTCCCTGGCTCAGTGGTAGAGTACTTCCCCAGCACACATAGGCCCTGTCTGGATTCGATCCCCAGCAGCCCACACACATACTCATGTACCCTTATGCACCCTTTCCTGAAAACTGGGAAGTGCATGCAGGTAGCCCTAACTTTTTTAAAAGATTTTTATTTACTTATTATGTATATAGTATTCTGCCTTCATGTATGTCTGCAGGCCAGAGGAGGGCACCAGGTCTCATTACAGACAGTTGTGAGCCACCATGTGGCTGCTGGGAATTGAACTCAGGACCTTTGGAAGAGCAGTCAATGCTCTTAACCACTGAGCCATCTCTCCAGCCCAAACCCTAGCTCTTTCGCTCTTTATCATCTAGGGCAGGACTAACTTTAGGGGACACGGTGGCTATCAGTGATTTCCAATGGCAGTCGTTCTGGGCTTAGGAGATATCAGCAGAGACAGTAAATCAGGGTGCCAAGTAGTTAACCAACTCTATGAATTTGGTCAAGTTACCCAACTTGTGTGTTGTCCTTTCCTATTGGAATAGGGAAGAGGCTTGGAATGAAGCCTGGGCGGGTTACCCCCTCCCCATAGAAGGATAATATTAACACATTGCGAAGTTATAATACCCCCCTGTAAAGAATAATATTAACACATCACAAAGTTGTTTTAGAATTCAGTCGGTTCATATGTGTAAACTGCCTAATAGCAGTGACTGCTGAGCCCCTAGGACCCTCAATTAGAAGGCACCATTATATAAGTATTAGAGGAAGCAAAAAGGAAATAAGAATAGCAGCTTGCCACGCCAGGCATAATGGCAGTCGGGAGAAGTCACAGCAGCCGAGCCACCAGCCCCTTCTAAGGTGAAGGTGGTTTACTAGATTCACTGTCAGTGCTTCTCGTAGTAAACTGAGGCAGGAGGAGGGAAAGCTGACGTGAAGACCACACCCTCTCCCCTCCACAGACAGGAGTTCATGCCACTCAGGCCCCCGTCTCGGGACATTTTCCCAGAACGCATCGAAGGTACAGATAGCTCTCTATTTTCCTGATACGTGGTGGAGACAGACTTGAAGCCAGGCAAGTGTGGCTCTTGGCCCTTGCTAAAACTCTTGCCGTTTTAATTACCTGTGCAGTAGGGGACATAATACTGCCCTGTTATTAGAACTGATGTAATTCACTTCAAAACAGTGCCAGAGATGTAATAAACACATAATAAAAATGAAAGAAATGCATTTTCTTTCTCTTTAAAAAAAAAAACATGCATCTGTCTGTTCTCAGTGTGTTTACTTTTGCCTGCTGGCTCTGTAGCTTCGACTGTTTTTAACTCAAGTCACTGGGCAAGAACAAATTCAAAAAGGCCCATTTATTGCTTAGTTGGAGAGGAAATCTGTTCTGAGTTGGGAGCTATTTTAAACTAAGTTTTCAGTCAAGTGTGCTGGTGCAGGTCAGTAATTCTAACACTTGGGAGAGAGAGGTAGGAAGACCAAGAGTTCAAGGCCAGCCTTGGCTACGTGAGACTCGGTCTCCAAAAAAAAGGAAACTAAAAGAAAAGCAAACCTTAATTTTAGATTATGGTTTCCTATTGTAATAAAAATTACTGTACTTAAAAAAGAAACTTGGGCCAGCAAGATGGCTCCACAAGAAAAGGTGCTTGCCAACAAGCCTGATGTAGTTGTTTGAAGTTGTAGTTGAGTGGCCACCATAGGCTTATATGTGGATGCTTGGTTCTCAGTTGATAGAACTGTTTGGGAAGGATCAGGAGTACATTACTGGGGTGGACTTTGAGGTTTCAAAAACCCACACTATTCCCAGTTAGCTCTCTCGCATGCGCTCTCTCTCTCTCTCTCTCTCCTTCCTCGCTCTCTTCCCCCCCAGTCTCTCCCTCATGCTTGTGGATCAAGATGTAAGTCCTCAGTCTGAGAGCCTGCCTGCCTGTTGCCTTGTTCCCTGCCATGAAGGTCTTGGGCTCACCCTCTGAAATTTAAAGCCCCCAATAAACTCTTCTTTAAATTACCTTGGTCACGGTGTCTTAGTGCAGCAATTTAGACGTAACTTGAGACACCCGACGACCTGAGTTCAGTCCCCAGGACCCACATGACAGATGGACAGAACCAACTCCCACACGCTGTCCTCTGGTCTCCACATGTAAGCTGTGCCGTGTACACATATATGCAAACACACGCTAAATTAAAACATGACTCAAAGGAAACATTCTTAGACATATGATAAAGAGAAGGGAAGTGGGGAGGACTGAGGAGCAGGGCAGATGGGGGAGGGATGAATGGAAGAACAGCAGAATTCTCTGTTGCACAGAGCAGGTTCCCTGGAATCTGGCAAGTGAGGTGACCTGCAAAGGTGGATCCCCAGGGTCTGCCCTTTCTAGGGACAGGATTTAAAGGGCACTTGAAGAATAGGGAGGAATTCCATATGTGTTGATTAGAGAAGAAACGTCTAAGTATATTCGCACTTGGGAACAACAGAAGATAATTTGGAATGCTCCGTGTAGCCGATAGGCCACACTGCATTCCCAAAGTAGGCCTAGGGGCAAAGAGTGGTATCAACAACACCTTAGGTCTTAGAAACTAATGTCTAGGCTTATACTTATCTACAAAACTAGAAGCCTTGTGTGAGGTCATTCCAGCTGGCCATGCACACATTAAACCTCAGGAAGCATGCCTCCAGCCCATCGAACGCTGGAGCCAACAGACTAGTCGGAATGGGGTGGTTGTTGTTTTCAACAATGGCCCATGTGGCTGTGGTCTGAACTTCGGGACTTATTAAATCCTACTGTGCAGCCCAGTTTGAGAACCAGGGAAGAATGTGACTTCAGTAGAGGATTTGGGAATTAAGTTCCCAGTTGTGCACTGGGCTGGACTGCTGAGGGCTGCAAGTATGGAAGGAAAAAAAAAACCTGAGTATTTCCAGAGGCCTCTAAAGGGGCTCTCAGTTCTGTACCCGAACCACCTATACTGGACCTGGAGCTGTGATCTCTAAGTATCAGTTAAAATGTTTCTTAATGTGAAAATACAAAAGGATATATCAAACTCATGGAAACGTCACTCCTTCCAATGAGTCTTAAGTCCCTTCCATTTATTACCTACACTCAGACGGGGGAGCTGATTCCAGATTCTCTTTCTGCAATGTCATCTGCAATGTGCTCACAATATCCCATCCATCAGAGGGCGCTCTCATCACACTTCATCTTCTAGCAGTTGCTTAGCCAAGGTTCTCATCCTCTTTCCCCGACGTTGTTCTTGGTATAAAGTGTTTATATGAAATGTTATCCATCCATTAGCATTCCTAACCCATGGGGTCGGAACCCACATTCTGGCTGCCTGACTAAGAAGAAAGATTTGCAGGATCAGTACTGCTTTTAAAAAAAAATAGCCACATTATAGGAGGACATTTAATTATCTAGACAGACAAATGTTGGCTTCTATTGAGAAGACAAAGCCTTTGCTTTGTGATGCAAAATTAACTGGGGGAAGTTAGGCTGGCTATTAGAAAATGCAGACCAACCGATGGGAGGGAGTTCAGTTTTTTTAGTGGTCTCGTGTATAGACACTTACTAGAGTATTAAACTCCACATCATAGAAGAAGTATGGTACGTTAAAAACTTACATACCAAGGAAGCTGGGAGACACAAGGGAAAGTTTAGAGAATAGAGCTGGGAACGAAGAGGGTGACGTGACCACAGAGCCCCGTAAGCAGCCTGGTGCCTGGAAGATTAGGATTTAATGACAGAAACCAAAGTGTGAAAATCCTGCCGGACAGGGTTTCCCCACCCTCCGTAACTGGATCTACAGAAGTGAGTCATTTTCCTTCCCAGGAGGAGGGTGAGTGTGGAAACCTCAGAGGAGTGGGTCCTTGGGTGTTCTTAGCTCCCTTCTCCAGTGACCTGGGGGAGTGAGGTCAGCAGCAAACACACATGAAAAAGGCAGCCAGACCCATAAACTGGAGACAGGAAGAGCTAGCTGTTCCGGGTGTTTACACAGGGCAGGATGTCACAGGCGATCCACCCAAAGAGAAACCTGTCTGGGTAAACAAGCTCAAGGTCACCAGGACACCCTCTGTCCCTGGCAGAAGTCAGATTCTAAAGGCTCTCCAGGAGCTGCAGAGGAGAGTTGGTTGTTTGGGAGTCAACAAGTTTTTTTTTCTTTTTCTTACAATCAATCCTTCCTGCTTCACACTGGAATTCCATCCAGTCTGTCAGCTTCTTCCCCTTGACCTCTGAGCGGTTCCTGAGATACCCCAAGTCAGTGGTTCTCAACCTTCCTAATGCTGCGACCCTTTAATACGGTTCCTCATGTTGTGGTGACCCCCCCACACACCAACTATTTCATTGTTACTTCATAATTTTGCTACTGTTATGAACGGTAATGTAATATCTGCTATGTGATCCACAATTTGAGAACCAAAGATCTAGTGTCTGATCCACTGAGGTATTTTTCCAGGCAGCCTAAATACCCTAGTGAGGAGAACTAGACCCTTGTTCTCTGGACCCTTTATGATGAACAACAAAGAAGCCATAGATAAATTCTCCTTTGTCTATAAAATGAGTGAGGGATATGTCTCAGTTGGTTAAAGTGCCTACCGTGCAGGAAGCCCAGGTTTCAGACCCCACACCACACAACCTAGGTACTGTGACTGGGACAGAATGATCAGGAGTTCAAAGGCCTCCTAGGTCGCAAGTTCAAGGCCAACCTAGACTTACATGAGACCCTGTCTCAAAAGAGAAAGAAACCTAAACTCACCACCCTCCTGTTTCTCTCTCCTCAGGACCACGTGTTCATACTGCCAGTATTGAGAAATCTACCAGAGAGCAGCCGGAAGGAAAATATTTACCAAGAAGAGAGTGTGGGTCTGCCGCCGCCACACACGAGTGACCTGAGTTTTTCTTTAATGCAAAAGGAAAAATAAGAAAAAGAAAATAACTCACATTTTTATTTAGCATGAGCCAATTTACAGAGCATGGAAACTCACTCCCATTCCCAGGATCGACACATGTGCACTGAGCAATGCAGTCTACGGTACAAGAAGCCATGTTGTTCAGACTTGATCTCAAGTAATTTGGTGTCATTTTTCAAAGAAAAAAAAATAATAAAAGAAGGAAAGAAAAGAAAACTGTGCGCCAGGAGGGACAGAAGATGGAAGGATCAACTCAAGAAGAAATTACAATTACTAAATCCACAACAGCTCGCCTTATTTTTCTTGGACCCAAACTGTCAGGGTATAAACACTGTTTGTTTCTTTTTTTAAAGAAAAAAAAATTAAAAAAAAAATCAATAGTTTTGCTGTAAATAGTAACACTGTAAATTCTAACAACAACAACAACAAAAATAGAATAAATGGTGATAGGCACCTGCCTCCTAGAACACAGACAAGATATCCCAGCTGCATCTAACCGTGGGAGTTCCAAATGACTTCACCCTGGACACGGACGAGCTTCTGGGCTATGCGGGGACTCTTCACTGATTCTTGTATATTAGCAATGATTAAAGTTTGTACACGCAAAACTGCTAGCTTGATTTTAAAAAGAAAATGCAAATCTTTAACAAAAAAAAACCTGCTGCAAATTTAAATAATTCCCCAAATGAGGAATTCTGTAGGTCTGTGAAAACATTTTTTTCTTCAGAATACTAATATTTTGATGCATGCATATCACCTTATTTTGATTAAACCTTTTCCAATTTTGCAAACACTACAGTCTCCTGCAACACAGGAGATTTTATCTGTAAACACAAAGCCCTTCATCTAATATTTGTTGCTATTGCCAACTTTTTCAATGAAATGACCAAAAATGGAAAAAAAATCACACAAAACTATATAGTAGTTGCTTGGGGGTGGGATGGGGGAGGGCTGTTAGTGCTTACAGGGGGAAATTGCTTGCCACTGTACAGGTGGATGGTGCTCACAAGAGGCCCCGGTCATGGGTATTTAAAAATGGACTGACCAGAAACCCGTATCTAGGAGAATGGCAGCACACTGTAAAAAAAAAAAAAAAATCACTGTTCTTGTGTACTGGCTCTGAGATGTAGACCCCTTCCAGTAAGCCGATCACTTGTAACCACCGTAGCCGTGCCGTAGGTTAGTAAGGCTGCGTCTTATTAGAGCATCTTCCTCTGGGTTTCAGTGAGGTTCCTTCATCCACTATCTTCACTTGAAATCGGCCCCCATGGACACCTAGCTCTAAATGACATGTATGGGAGAAGCAGACGCTGGATAACCTAGTCAATTATTTAAGCATAAAAATAAATTGTGTTCAACTCTTCACCTACCCGGGCTCTACAGTGTCCTTGTGTCCTCTGGCAAAGCGCAACTGTCTAACCCCTGAGTCCCAGGGGTCCCGTCTGTGCCTCTGGTCACTAAAGCCATAGTCTGGAACATGCCACCCTCTCCCGAAAACACTGACCTTTGCATAAACCCCACGCAGCGTAATCTCATGTGCATTTTGTTGGGGAGTCAAGAATTTAAAATGAAGTCATCTCTGCATCTATCTAGGCTTCCGCTCCCCCATAAAAGAAGTTGGGGTCTATACAGCCACCGTGTCAAGAAGTTATTGATTGTTGCTCCCAGGAAGCCTCTACTTGCAGTGGCTTTTAGCCCATAAAGCATTTAATTTAGGTTTCGGTTTTGTTTTTTTGGTTTTTTTTTTTTTTTTTTTTTTTGTCATTGGTTTTTGGTGTTTTTGGTGGTTTGGGTTTTTGTTGTTGTATTTAAGATAAGATCTCAAATGTTTGTTTAGTTTAAGTGGCATTTGTTGTCAGAGCTCACAATTTGAGAAATTTTACTAGTAACTCAGGATTTTTACTTTTTTTTTTGTATGGGACATTGACCCTTGATCCTAAGGCTTCATGCATGCTAACCAAGTGAACTACTACTGGGCGGTACCCTCTGCCTTCTTTTGAGACAGGGTCTTCTTAACTTGTCCAAGCTGGCCTTGACCTTGCGAGCCTTCTGCCTTGTCAACTTACAGGCCTGTGCCACTAGACTGGACATGACGTCTCTTGAGAAGCCACATTTGGCAGAAGCGGACCTCTATTCCTAAAGACGCTGAAGCCATGACCCGTGTGCTCTCCAGCCAGATACGTGGTCCCCAATGTACCAGCCTCATTTCTTACCTTAGCCTGATAGGCACTTGGAATTTGGGGTTAACTAACTCTTCATGATTCTGAGTTCCAAGAGAAAGATGTCACGCCGTTCTGACTTTGACCCTAACCCACAGCCTGGCATGATACGGTAGGGGTGGTATCTGTCACCATCCCTAAACTGCAAGTATGCACTATATCACTTCATTCTAAATACATTCCGTTCATTGACTCAGTCCGTACAGCCATTGTGTGAGTTAGGTACTATCTTTGATCATAACAGGCCCCATTTAGAATTAAAGCAATGCTTAATGCCGTTCAAGGCTATCAGTGCCTATCCACTGAAGGTTGCCGACAAGCGGGGTGATAGTCTCCGGAACAGATGCGATACCAGGCCAAAGACAGATATGGCGAGAGTCTATCTGCTCTAGAGAAAAGCCACTCTTAAAACAAGGAAGCAGAGGGTGCATTTGCATATCATTCGCATGGCCTTCATCCATCAGAATCATCTTTACGGACAAAGCTTCCACTCCTGAAAGGTTTTTAAAAATGTCCTCAAATCTCCAGAAAAACCATCATCAGAATGTAAGATTCCTAACCCACCATTTAAGAGCTATGAATTCTTGCTCCTCCAGCCTTGCTAGAGATTATTTGTAGCTAGAAACTTCTTACTAGGGAAGAAAGGGCCAGGGTACATGTTTGGAAATCTGACTCCAGAAACGGGTGAGGGCTTCAGATGATGCCAAAGCCATGACTCTACTCAGAAGTCTCTGCACTATGATCGATTTTACTCGCATCTCTAACTTATTATATACATGCACTGAATAGGACGTATGTTTGTATTTCTAGTATATAGTCTGACCTGGCAGCTCATTCAAATGTATTTAAGTTTTTCTCTGACGATTCTGTAAAAAAAAGGGGGGGAAATGAACTGTGACTGATAAAATCCTGAGATTTGCCAGTTTTATATATTTCTACCAAGTTCCTGATCTTGTTAACCTGAAAGGTACTTACTGAGTGCACTACCGAGTGATGGGTTGCTTCTAGAAGGGACTCTCTTCACTGGCCTCTCAAGCAGCAGCTGTCTTCCTCACACTGGCACCCCAACATCCCACCATGTTCTTCTTAGCATCCCCTTGGGGATGGTACAATGGAAGTTTCTCTCCACGGTAAATAAACAGCACAGGAAAAAGTGGTTTGTTTGCTTTTATCCAAAACACCAGCTCACGTTTGATGGTGCGAAGCCCAGACGAAGGCACAGGAGTACCCACTGCTGACTGCCTCGTCCAGGTGATTCTTGGTATTTGTTTTGTTGGCCTGCCCCTGGCATATTAAAAGGTGTATCATTTCCTAACCCTGTGGCATTCCCTCTCTGACATGAACAATGATTAAATCATTAAGAAGTCAACATTTTCAGGGGTGGTATCTGAGGCATATTTTTTTTAAAAGCCCTTTTAATAAGAGACAAAGGGCTTGGTGTCTTTGCTTTCATTTGGTTTCCTGTTTCCTAAAGCAAAAATTACAGAGTGGATCTTGACAAGCACCCAAATAGCTTTTCATTCATTCAAAGGCAGGGTCTCGTGTAGCCCGGGTTGGCCTTGAACTTTCTATGTAGCCAAAAGTGGTTTTGAACTTCTGATCCACTACCTCCTGAATGCTGAAATTACAGGTATATATACCACTGCCCACAGTTTGTGTAGGTAGAACCCAAGGCTTCATACATGTTAAGCAAGCACTCCACTCCACCAAGCTATATCCCCAACATGCTTTTACTTATTTAATAGACTCAAAGGCTATGGATTCAAGGGAGAAACATGACATTAGCATTCCTTACAGCTGTGTGCCGTGAGATGCACATCAGATCTTCTGTCCCCTGTGCCTCCCAGGTCAGCACTACAAACCACTCTGTAGGACATCCAGAGAGACCTCACCTGTAATAGCAGAGTTCCACAGCAGAGCTGGGGTGGACATGTTCATAGGATCTTGAGGGTAATGAGATGCAAGGACCATGAGGTATACACTAGGAGCAGGAATGGCTGGAACCATTTCTCTGGGCCCAGCAGGGAATTTCAGGGAGAAGAAGAAAAAACACCTTCCTGCTTCATTTGTTCCCAATACCTTCAAAAGGGCACTTTGCTGTTCTATTATTCAAACTGTGGCACAACACTAAGAACTGGATGCCACGCTTGACCTTTCACAAGACTTCCGTGTGATGTTTACCACAAGGTCCTCAGATGAAACCATGTGGTCCTTCAGGTCCTGTACCCACCCATACCTGTACCCATCTACACTTTCACTAAAGTGAAAGTCCCCTCAGCAGCTGTGGTTCCAATCCTGACCTTCATCGCTCATCACTGAGAAAACAAGCTGGGAAGTGGAGCCTGCATCCTGAACCCTGCAACTGTCTGGCTGCCTCATGTTGTGCCTAAGTGCTTGTTGGGTTGCTAAGCAACCAAGGGTCCAGAAATTACACCCAGGACTTCCTTGGACCACTTCCAGCCTGCAGAGGTATTTGGACTACATGAAGTTTGAACTGAAGAGCAACATTTGGAAGGGGAGGGGGGAGCAAGTGCTTTTAAGTAAAAGCTCAGTGTGAATTCTCTTTAACATCTGAAGATGTGACCACGCCATTTCTGGAATTCTCTCCAGCAGCAATCGCCAGCCGCAGAGAACGAGCACATGCCTGGCTTATCCATCACAACACCTCCACCTCCTTTATCCCTGTCTCCTCTAAAACCCAACTGATTCTATGCATTTCAATTCCCAATCTTCATTTACTGTAGATGAACAGAGGGCGGTAAATTGATGCTGTCCTGCCTAGAATCCTTAAATCCCTCCTTTTGGGCAAACTCAGCTTCTTCTTCACTATTATTCTCTGATGGAATAAAGGCATGAGTCAATAGGAAAAGAAAGGCCCGCCATTTGCTCATCTACCCCCACGTTGGGTGTCCGTCATTTTTCAGTCCCCCACCTGAGCATGAGAAGCATCAGGTCCCTTCCCTCAACCTTCAAGGTGGAGAGGACAGAAACGCCATGATGGATAAACCCTGGAAAACACAGAACCGCAGCTTCAGCAGCTCAGTCCGCCTGGTGCATGCTGGGAAAAGGGGACCCTGTGGTGAGGTGGAGCGTGGCGCTATAACCTTTGAACTTAGCCGCTGCATTTTGGAACCACACTCACTAACCAAAACGAAGTGGAATTGGAAAGACCTAGAAAGGGCATTTCTACCAAAACTTTACAACATTTCTTAAAGTTATTTAACTCGCCCCCAGAATACAAGCCTTTTTTCTCCGGGACACTCCATCTAAGTGCAAAAACACTTAAACTCACCACAGTGTTTTTCTCCCATCAAGACCCACAGACTCTTAACCTCGCTCCAAAACCTCTGCTGCCAATGCTTACCCAGAATGGAATCTTGGGTATACCAAATGAACACTCCCACAAACTACACCCTTGACAGTTTTTCTATTAGCTCCTTATTCCTCATGAGTTATGAGGTGACTGGAAGGATGACTCAGTGATTCAGAGCACTGGCTGCTCTTCTAGAGGATCTGGGTTCAATTCCCAGCATCTACATGGGGCAGCTCACAACCATCATTAACTTCTATTCTGCGCTGAGGGAGTCCATCGCCCTCATCTGGCCTCCAGTGGTACTGCACGCACACAGTGCACAGACACATATGAATGCAGAACAACTATACAGGTTAACTATAAATAAAGGGAAAAAAACTTTTAAAAAGAACAAGGAGGACCATACCACCCACAGCACAGTGCACACACATCCGGGATCACTGAGTATGTGCAATCAGTGTTCGGCTTCACACACCTAGATAAGCTTGGTTTCCCTGGTAGGTCTATCTCAGGGCTACAGTTCACGCCTGACAATTCAAACTTGTGCAGAGATTTCCCCGTAGGTTGTCAGAGCTTAGATCAGTGAAGGGAAAAGCTACAGACATCATAGTTTGGTTTGGTCATCTCTGCTCTTGTCATGCCTTTTCCAGATATAGCCTGAAGGAAGAAGTACAAAGGAAAAGGCTAGGAGGGTGCTGGGAGATGACTCGGTGGGTAAAATGCTTGCTGCACAGAGGAGAGGAGCCTGTGACCCTAGTACTAAGAGTTGGGGCTGGGCTAGAGTGGGCAGGTCGAGACCCTACTAGACAGCTAGCCTAGCAAAAACAATGAACTTCTGGTTCAGGGAGGGACGATGTCGCAAGGGAATAAGACACAGAATGACTGACAGAGAGTGACACCTGACATCTTCTCAGGCCACCGTGTGGGTGCACACCCACACTCTACAGAAACATGTCCACATTATTCAAAAAGAGCTCGTGAAACCTCATCCCATTCTAGGGTATAAGGGTCTCGAAAATTAAAAAAAGAGACCGCAAACCTGGTGGGTGTCATGGTGACATGTTTTAGCTGTAATAAAATCGTGTCTCCTAGCTCCAGAGGGGACAGACGTCACATTCTCAACCATCTGTGGAAACCAGGCCATGGGAAGTAGAGCATAGAAGCAGGCAGTGCCTCATACAGGGTGGCCTTTGAGGACGGGTCCATTTCCCGGCTCCACTGCATCCACCCTGACTCTGAACCAGCTTTGAACAATGAAACAGGAGCATGTGCTTTCAGATCTGAGTCTATCTATATGTGCTCCCTTTCGTGACACTTCAAAAAGACTAACACACATACCCCATCTAGGGCAGAGGTAAAGAGAGTGTGGGACTCAGCCACAGTCACCACAAAGGATATGCAGTGCAATGTTTAAAATGTTAGCAACTATTTCAGATTCTTTTGCCCGATAAAGCATGCCTTTCATTCAGGTGTTCAAGCCCCCACTACTTCTTTAATTTGTACAACGTACGTAACTGGGCTGAGCTATGCAAATGTTTGTGTGTATAGATGTTCATGTGTATACAGGTATGTGGGGAAGCCAGAGGACAACCTCAGGTTTTGTTTCTCGGGAATGCCGTCCCCCTGACTTTTGAGGCAGGGTTTCTCACTGTCCTGGAACTCCCAGGATGGCCAGGGAGCCCCAAGTATTCTCTTGTCTTCGACTTTCCAGGACTGGGATTTCTAGAGAGCACTACTATGCCTGGCCTTTTTAACAGGACTCTGCGTATTGAACTGGGGCCCTTAGCGCTTTACTGAGCCATCACTTCAGCCCCTATACGATTTTGTTTTGATGTGCAATTAATCACACACTACGAGGCTGGTGTCCTCTGTATATCAATTGAATCAGAGGGACTTCCAGTCACCCCAGGCCAGTGTAACATGATGCATCATCAAAGGGATGCCCGTCACCTCACCCCCAAGCAGTGTAGTGTTCTCTGAGTCTGTCAGTGAGGGTGTCCCTGCCACTACCCCAGTGCACTGTGTTGTCACCTGCAGGGTTTCACACCGAGGAGCCTTCTTGAAGGATTTCTTCAGTTTGACAGTTTATTGTACCACTGTGTCATCTCATTCCTTTCTCCTACTACGCTAGTGATTAGGTAAACCGGCCACTGACTGGTTTCCGTGCGCGATGCCACCATTGCCCGTCTGTTTTAAAATGGGAAGCAGGGTGAGAATGCCAATCCACCGTCTTTCTAAGCTTATTGCTTGGCTTGCCTGGCCCTTTGATTCTCAATCGCAAGGCTTCCCTAGAAGAAATAAATATGCTTACGATCTGGTCCAGCCTTTATTCTATTACAGAGGTGTCTGTATGCAATGTAGCCCTAGCTCAGTAGCCTCCCTTAGGTTCCTAAAAGACATGTTGATTCAAGTAATCCCATCCCATTTGAATTCACTATCCCACTCATAAGGGGAGCTTTCCCCCAGTTTCTAGATGCCAGTTCCTCAGGGCTGCCCTCTCTAGAGTACCCTGACCCCCCGGAACATCACCATCTGTATCCCCCATAACATCTGTCATCAAGATCATCTTATTTTTCCCCACTTTATCATCCTGCTTTTGCAGTAATGTCCCCACGGCAGTTAGGGCAAGGCCTGGCCCTGATGGGGACGAGAGGCTTCTTGACTAGGTGAAGGATGGATCAGGGCACAAGCACGTGTGCCTCAGGACACACTTCTTTCCAACAGTGTCAGAGTCAAGGCGAACCGGCTCCATCTTTAGTGACTCACTGGGAAGTATCAAGACGACCTCAGTTTGCCTTTGAAAGTTGGCTACCCATCACTGCCAAGAGAGACTGTCTGAGAGCACCTTCTCCGCAGCATCGATAGAATGTTCCCACCAGCTGGCAGGCACCAGCACGGTGTTTTTCCATCGTGTGCCAAGGACACGATGAGACGTCGTTAATATTGTCTGACACGCATCCCGGCATCAGTTATTCAGATGGTTCCCTTTGAGTCACCCGAGAGCAGCGCAGTGGCTCTTCGACACTGTCTTGCTGACAGAGTGTACACCTTCCCGGTGAAGCAATGACTAATGACAGAATGACCAGACAACCTGAGTGGCCGACCGTGTAATGACCGCAGCCCCTCATTGCCCAGACTGGAGCTTCAATCTAAGTGTCCGGGCTCTACCAATGTCAAAAATTACATACTGGGGCAGGAGAGAGGACTCGGTGGTTAAGCAGCACCCACATCCAGCAGCTTACAACACCTGGGACCCTGGCTCCAGATGATCAGATATCCTCTTCCGGCCTCTACAGGTACCCAGATGCAAGTGCATGTGTATGCATGAGCGTGTGTGTGCACACACGCACACACACACACACTTAAAAAATAAATCTAAAAAAAAATCACATACTGTAGGTCCTGGTACCATTAAAGAGTGATCAAGACTGTAGACACTTGAGGTCAAATGGCTCAGCCCAAACCACAGGGTTCTGTTAATGCTAATTAAACATTACGATGAAGAAATTCTGGCCCAGAATTGTTAGTTCTTAGCTATTTCAAAGGTGCTAAAAAGCTCTATGAGGCAGGGGAATGGAATCTCAATAAAGTACGGGCAGACAGCAAGTTCAACCCAAGGCCCTTAGTTTATATTGTATCAAAGCACTCTTACATATCCATCTATATCCTGTTTACCAGTCCAAATAAGAAACAAGATCTAGGGTCTGTGAAATCCAAAAGCCTTAATCTAGTCAGGAAACCAAGATAGGTTTTAAAATATAACATAGGAAGACATGGAGGGAACTGTGAATTAAACACGTACATGAAGATAAAGCAGGAACAGGCCTGTGCATAGCCAGGACTCTATGTGTCGGCTGCTGCTGTCACCGATACAACTTTGCTGTCCTGGTGGTTGCTGAGACAGAGTCTTGCTATGCAGCCCAGGGTGGCCTGGAACTCACGTCATAGTCCAGAATAACCTCTAACATGTTATGTAGCCCAGACGAGCTTCAAACATGCCTCAACCTCCAGAACACACAACAATCGCTGTCGTTCTTACTATTATTATTATAATGGTGATCATCACATCACTGTAGATACAATTAACTGATGAAGCCCTGCAGAGCTTTGCACACTAGAGCCACTCTGTCCAAACATCAGAAGAACGGATGAGCCTGCAGTGGAAGAACAGCACACGACCTGAGGCTTGAGGGATGTGTAGACGGACTTCAAGCTGTAGAGGAAGGAGGCCTTGGCAGATGCAAGGAACAAGCTTTAGGAAAAAGAGGCACCTCTAGAGGCAAGAGCACAGTCTGGGGCAGAACAAAAAGAATAGGAGGTAAGCACCGAGAATAAAGTCTCACCCTTAAGAGCCTCAAATGCTGTCAGGAAACTTAGACCCTCTTCTGGCAGCCAGCCTTGTCAATCATACATCATGTGTGTTCGCCTTCTTCGGCGTCTTTGCTAACAGTGGGTGCTCACTGGACACAATGCTATTGAATACCTCAGACAGAATCAGTGTGGGACTCTAAAGCTTATAAACCTGAGGCCACCCCCACCCTCAACCCCACCCCTAAAAGCAATCCTGAGTGACCTTAGACTCTCCCGGCATCTGAAAACACAGTCTTTTAAATAATTTATTTATTTTATGTGTATAATTATTTTTTCTGCATATGTGGTACTGCCTAGAAAGGTCAGAAGAGGGCACCAGATCCCCTGGCACTGCAGCCACAGGTGCTTGTGAGTGGTCATGTGGGTGCTGGAAACCCAATCCAGGTCCTCTGTGGGTCCAGCAAGTGCTCATAACTACTGAGCCTCTCTCCAGCCCCCAAGACTCTCTTTCTGACCAGCCCCCAAGACTCTCTTTCTGACCAGCAGCTGATATCAGCAAAGCGACTTCTCAAACCCCTCCTGAGCAGAAACCAAGAGAGCATCTTCTAAAGCCAGCCACAAATACAGAAAAATCATCTAACATGTCACTTAAAAACAAATCAAGAGCAACTCCGGACTGTGGATGGGAAGGGGGAACGGGTGGATCTGTCTGTCCTCTCTCCTCCTCTCCTTTCGTGTTAAGAGTCTGCTGGTCTCTATGAATAGAGGAAGCATTTTAACGTCATGTCAATGAAAGCAGTGAGAATCTGTTTGGGTGGGTGACTGTCTTCACATTACATAGAACTTTAGACAGGAAGATGATCATTTTCATTTCAGTCCATGACCACTGTACACATAAATCATGGTATCTAGAATAATCAAGCTAGATGTCTGTGCAGACATTTAGGGAAATACTGAGGCAGATGAAACTTGAAAAGAAACTGATAAAGCGATATATTAAAGGTGCTTGGTAGGAATCAAATATTTATACAGTGACTATTTGTCTTAGTCAAAGTTACTATTACAGTGAAGAAATATAACCAAAATCAAGTTTGGGGAAGAAAGGGTTTCTTTGGTTTATACTTCCATATTGCAGTCTATTGTTGAAGTTACCCAGAACAGAAACTCCAGGGCAGGGACCTGGAGGCAGAAGCTGATGCATAGGCCATAAAGGGATGCTGTTTACTGGCTTGCTCAGTGGTTCTTATAGAACCCGGAACCACCAGTCCAAGGGTGGCCCCACCCACAATGGACTGGACCCTCCCACATGAATCATAAATTAAGAAAATGTCCTGTCGGTTTGCCTACAGCCAGATCTTTGGCAGGGCTTTTTCTCGCTTGAGGCTCCCTCCTCTCAGATGACGAGAGCTTATGTCAAGTTGACATCAAACTAGCCAATACACTACTCTTTAATCATTTAATGGTGAACAAGTATAAGTAACAGAAGAATATTTTCAGGGAAAGGCATCTGTAATCTATCACTGTAACAACTATCTTTTTTGTAAACTCTCTGTCATTGATGTGACATTACTGGTGGGTATTCAGGAAGCTCTTCCGCTCTTTCTTCTTGGCCTGAGTCCTTCTAAACTAGGAAAGAACATTTGCAGCGACTCCAAGCAAAGTGGGGGTGCAAACATCCTTTCACTGAATTAGCGATCACTTCCAATGATGTGAAACATTGAAGACTACACAGCATAAGAGATTTTCTGTTATTTTTTATTGCATTAGTGTATATGTGTACGTGTGTATATATGTATATATATGGGGTTTTTTTTAAGACAGGAAGCAGGTTCAGTGGCTGACATGGAACCACCTGGAAGGAAAGTGATGAAGACAGAGCATCCACAGAAGACAGAGGCTCCCAGGTAGAGAGAGAGGAGATGGTTCAAAGACATTCCCTGAGGTTGAGAAAAAAAACCTACTACTGTATGTGAGAGACCAAGGAGAGGGGGCTAGAGAGCAGAGAAAGCACCCCTAACCCTCATCCCCTGAGCGGGAGAAAGGCAATGACTCCACGGAGTTCACAATACAACCCTCAAATCCAGTGCAGAACGATTCTCGCGGCCTTCTATAGTCTGGATGTGGTAACTCTGCCAACAGAGAGGTTGCTTTCCCGAGCAGGCTGACATCTTAGATGTTAAGCGCTGGGATGGAGTCCCGTGCCTATACATGCCTTTCCTTGGTTCACATCGTGTTGTACTGGTTACGTGACCCAGGGCAATTTACTTAACCTTTATGGTCTTGCATCTGGCAAACAGGTGGTGTCTTCTCAACCACAAATGGAGGAAATGAGATCATCTGTACAAAGCCCTTCAAAGAGTACTTGGCATGGAGTGAGCGCTCCGGGAAGGCTACCGGCTTTTTATTGCTGTTGGTGGGGGATTGTGCTTAGGCAAAACAGGAGAACGCCTTGCTGTCTTCTCTCTGTCTTATGAAGGGGGGTACAAGTGGGAAGCTAATGATACCAGCATTCACACTCTCAGATTCAGCTTGTTGCAGAGGCTGGAGGACAGCCACTCTGGGGTTCTGCACCCCAGCTGGTCCCTAGTCTCTGCCAGCGCTGCCAGCTTCAGCAGCTTTCTCTCCATTGGTTCGGGCAGAAAGGCCTCATTCGCAGAAGAAAAGCAAGAAAAGCGAACATCCTCCAACTAAATGCATGTCACGCCCTGTCCCCTCTGCAGCCAATCCATCCCTGAGGTTCATCAGCAGCTTCTCTAAAGGTCAAACTGTCCCTTTCTCTCAGTACCATCATTTCTGGCTTTGTTTCTGCTTCCCCACTTCCTCTACTACAAGGAAAATAAATGTCTTTTGGTGTTCTGAGACATCTAATAGGTCTACTTAAAGTGGAAAGTGGGGAGTTGAACCCCAAGGAAGTTCTCAAACTGGTAAGTTTTGTGTTGGTTTGCTGGTTTTATTTTTATTGAGACAAAGTCTCATGTAGTCCAGGCTGACTCTGAAACTGCTATGGACCTAAAGATGACTTTGAACTCGTGGTCCTACTGTTTACACCAACATTAGGATTCTAGTGTACTATACCACACTTGGTTTTACGTGGTGCTAAGGACTAACTAGACCCATAGACAAACACTCCTCCGACAAACTCCATCCCGAGACTTGCCTCTGAAGTAACCCACAATTATTCTAATAATGTTAAATAAAAATCTCTTGATTCTTGTATAATTTCCACTTCTCTCTCGTTCAAAATTCAATGTTCAATGGATGAATCAAAACAAATGAAATCCAGAAGCCATGAAGAAAGGCCAGAAAGACCCTAGAAGATGGAAGTGGCAGAGTCCCTAACAGAGAAAACAGTATTTTCATTATTTCTGTTTTCTGTTCTTCTTGCTATGTTCTACCCAGCCTCAATCCCTCGCCCTTCTTCTTCCTTTCCCCTCTTGGAAACACCAGAGGAAGATGATGAGCCTGGGAGTAAGGCCAGCACAGGGAAAAGTGAAACACACACGGGGAAGAGGACAGAGGTGGAGAGGAGAGAAGACATGAGGTTCTGATGACGTCATCTGAGCGCCTGCAGACAGCTCCACTCAGCTACTTCTTGGTAACATAAGTCAGTACGGCCTCTTTGTTTTGATTTGGGCTCTGTAGAAGTAGGCTTTTATTATCTTCTAATGGAAGGAGTCCTGCTAGAAAGTGCTGTGAAGTATCAGGAGCAAACCAGTTCCAGCCCAGCCTTGCCTAGGCCAGCCCTGATCCTGTATCTCCAAGTCTTCCTTATTCCTGCCCGCCAGATTCAGCCAGCTAAGTAAGTAAGGACCTTAACACCCAAGTCCCTCAGACACTGGTTCCTTGAAGAGAGGTCATGATGAACACTGCAGGATCTGAGCAGCTTGTCTCTGACCATGTCTCGACTGTCTCTCGTGGTTCAAGTTTTCGGAGAACCAAGTGTAAAGAAATAGAAGCACCACAGGGCGGTGGTGGTGCATGCCTTTGATCCCAGCCCTCTGAAGGCAGAGACAGGAGGATCGCTAGGTTCCAGGTCAACCTGGTCTACAGAGCTCCAGGTCAGCCAGAGCTACACAGAGAAACCCTGTCTTGAAAAACAACATGAGAAAGAGAGAGAGAAGAGGAAGAAAAAGGAGGAGCAGGAGGAAGGGAGGGAGGGAGGGAGGGAGGGAGGGAGGGGAGGACCAAACCCTTGCTACTCACTTGACATCTATAGGATACAGGATACACTGGGAACTGAGGCGTAGAGGTATAACTAACTGCTCAACACCATCAGCACCAAACATCTTACAGATAGCAAGCACTCTTTGTAGTTGACTGTGCCCAACTTACATTACTATACACAATAACCCAGGAGGATGCTAGTGAAAATGGTGGTATCAGTGGTACCCAATGTACAGAAAGATTCTGCATCAGCATCAGCTAAAGAATTGGGTAAGAGGAGAGAAAAAAGCCATTTTTAGAGGTTCAAACAACACAAACCTTCAGTGTTTCAAGTAAACCAACCAGATCCAAGTCTTCCTAGCTAAGTCTGGGCAAGGGCTCATGGTGAAGAGCATCCACTCTTAACAGCACTCCCAGGTCTGAGCTCCTGTAGCTCTCTTCCCCCGAGGACACTAATCTGGGCAGACAGTGAGTAAAACATCTATTTTTCAAAAAAGCACCTTGATTTTTGGCAATGGTGTTACTAAGACTTTTATTTAAATGGGGATGGAATTAGAATTTGTTCTTTTCTCACTGGATGCAGCCAATGGGGGAATGTTTAACTGGTCAAAGTCCCAAGGATAAGAGATGGAGTGCTACCAGGGCATAGTGGTGCACATCTTTAATCCCAGAGCTCAAGAGGCAGAAGCAGGTGAATCTCTGTGAGCTTGAGGCCAACCTGGTCTATAGAGCAAGTTCCGGGACAGACAGGACTGATACTCAGAGGAACCCTGTCTTGAAAAGCCAGAGAGAGCTAGAGAGCAAGAGAGATTGAGTGCTTAGCCCTACCTACATGGGAAACCTAGATCACTCCCCCTCACCCTAAGTCTCAGAAAACGTCCTGGAAAAAAAGAGGCAGAAAGCATTAAGGACGGGAGGAGTAATGGAAATACTCCCTCCTAGCCGTGAACCCAGAGTCACTGTCTTTACTTGCAAAGACCTGCATAATAACTTAGTTTTAATAAGCTTAAAAAGCACACCTTTAATCCCAACACTCGTGGGGGGGGGGGGGACAGAGGCAGCTGGATCTCTGAGGCTGAGGCCAGTGTAGACTACATAGCTACATAGCACATACCAGGTCAACCAGAGTTACTGTCTAAAAAAAAAAAAGCAAACCAAAAGTCTCAGGATTCCACTGTGTCCTTAGCTCTTACAGATATGTGACACAGGACAAAAGTCTGATCATATGTAGCTTGAAATAAGAACTGCCCCCAACCAGTGGGGCCAGGGTGGTAGATTATAAGCAGACAGCAGTTTCTAGATAACCAATGACTCAGAACCAAAACAGTCAGAGATCAGCTTCTCAATGAGATGAGTGACTTAGGCAACCTGTCGAAGTTCAGTTTGGGGCAGGCAAAGGCTTTCAGTGACACAGACCAGGGGGGCCAGAAGAACACGGCAGCTCTGAGCTCTCAGCCGCATGGCAGAGGGGACTGCTAACAGACAGGGAGATAGACACATGGGCCACACTGGCTAGAGACAGAAAAAAGACGTCAGTCCTAACTTGGCTGATCTGCAAGATGCGTGCCAGGTGAGCTTGAGACGTTCTCAGCATTTCCCTATATCGAAACATGGCGCTGTCCCAGGGAGCCATCACGATGGGGTCAAACCCAGACTGGTGCATTGGGAAACATTTCCCTCCCCTGGAACACACTATTTCCCTGAGCTGTCAGCCAGTGTCTACCTTGTAGCACAGGGTATCCTCTGGGGAAAGCCACTCAAGCGTATAGCAGGGATTTGGAGCAGAGACAAGAATAACCCTTGCTTTTCCTCGAAGATTGAGTGTAGAGGATATTTACTCCTCCCATTGCTTCAGATCCATACTTCAAAGCCCACTCCCAGCGACACACCTCCTCCAGTTAGGCCACACCTCCTAATCCTTCTCAAACAGTTCCATCAGCGGTAGCCCAAACATTCACCTACATGAGCCTATGAGGACCATTCTCGTTAATACCACCGCAGCCTCTAAGAACTGAAAACCGGGCGTGGGAGCACAGTGGACCTGCTGCACACCTCCATCCACTCGGTGCAGCATGCTGCCCATCTTCCATGTGGACTCCAAGGGTGTGAGACACCTGAGACCCTGCCAAGCAGCAAGACTTGTAGTGGGCCCAGCCCCGTGGGTGCATCAGCCTAATCTACTCAGAGTAACCTGGAGCCAGTGAAACTGGAGCTGTGATGCCTGGTTTTAGCAAGCCAGGAAACTGGAAACTTCACCTCCAAATAACCCCTGCTGACCAAACCAATCAGCAAGACGGGAGAGGGGAAGAGGCGAGGCTGGAGGGGTGGCTTAGCAGGGAAGAGCAGGAACCGCCCTGGGAGAGGCCTAAGTTTAGTTCCTAGATCCCCTTTTGGGTCACTCACAACTGCCTGTAACTTTTGCTCCACAGGACTCTCAGATCGCTGGCCTCTGTGGACAGTTGTTTTCGTGTGTGTGCGCACACACACACACACACAGTTATTAAAAATAAAAATGAGGGATGAGTATCTCCCAGCCATAACCCTGCCCAAGCAGTATATAAATCAAGAAGATATAAGCCTTAGACAACTTTCTATTGTGATAGAACAGCATAACCAAAAGCAACTTGGGAAAGAAAGGGGCTTAATTTCACTCCCATTTCCACAACAGGGTCCATCACGAAAGGATACAAATTCAAGGCAGAAACCTGGAGGCAGGCGCTGATGAGGACCATGGAAGAATGCCGCTTACTGGCTTGCTCAGCCTGCTGCCTTATGGCGTTCAGGTCCACCCACCCATAGTGAGCTGGGCCCTCCCAAAAATGATCTTTAAGAGAACGTACTGCCGGCTTGCCCACAGGCCAGGCTGGTGGGAGCATTTTCTCAACTGAAGTTCCTTCCTCTAGAGTGACTCTAGCTGGTATCAAGTTACGTGAAAAAAAAAACGAGCCAGCATAGACAGGGGAACTCAAACGCTTTCCTGCGTGGCCTCCCCAAGTGGAGACAATATTAAGCTGCTCTATCAAGACTGCTTTTTTTTTATTGTAATTGGCAATTGCTTCTCACGTGTGTGTTTTCCCCTTATTCTTTTTCGTTTTTGATCCTTTTCTCTCCTGTAAAGGTCAAACTGTTTCTCGTCTTTGAGCTCGTGTGCTTCGGGCTGCACCTTTCTCATTTCCACTTTTAATATTCTGTTTTTTACTTTCCAGTTCCCATTTTTTTTTCTCATTAAGTCTTTGACTTCCTTATCCTTTACAGCTTTTAGTTGATAAGGTTGCTGCCTTAAGCATGTCCGCCGTGTTGTAAGATCTGTGGCTAGCACAGCGGGCATATGGTTCCCACTTCACTGCCAGGTTCACTGCTGTCTGTTACCCTCTTCCCCGTTCCATACACAGAACTGGGATTGAAGACACACAGCTGCTAATCGTCGGTCCTGGTTCACTGAGCGTCCAGGACTGTGGCAAATATGCAACCGATGCCGACTTGAACTTCAGTAAATAAGTGAACTCAAAGACTCAGACTCTCCGCCGGTGACCAGGTAGGCACTGCTATCTAAGCTCTAAACACTAGGATCTGAGGCCGTGAATTCACTAAATCTGCTCAATAAACCTTGACAGGCATCATAAACTCATAGAAAACTATGAGATTGTTATCAACTTGGCAACATGAAAAAAAAAAAAACCCACAATTCTTACAGGGACTAGTTTGAAGACTCCAGACATGTCACTTAAAAAAAAAGTGACCACTGGTTTGGTTTGTGATGATTGTGAACTAAGGAGGTGGGGGAGGGGGAACCCTCACTCAACTAGGCAACCCTGGCTCACATTTGGAGCAGCAGAGGGAAGCTATCTGAAAGGGGACCATAAATAGCAAAGAGGAGGTGCCAATCTACACAGCAGGATCAGGAGCCTGAAGGCAGCCAATTCAGAATACCTAGACTAAGCGAAGTGAAAGAGACACCACAAGGAACATCGATGAGGTTAGGCATGCCCTGCCTGGTCATGAGAAGCAACAATTAGACAGCCATGAGGACCTTCCTGGTGATTCCACCAATGCCACCACACATATGTAGGTGACAGCAGGAAGGAAGGAGTCCTTTATGCCTTGAGTACCAACCAAGAAGGAGTAGGAGTTTGCCAGAAATACCTGCCTAGCGATCGTTCTCATCAAACCTTCTATTTAGAAGTAGCACCCAGTTAAATAGACAAGATAGATGGTACCCTCTACCACCATGGGGAGATTGGCTCTTGTGGGTTTAAGATTTGAAGAGGGAAAAGGAAAAGAATGTGACTTTCCCAGATTTTAGCTTAAAAAATAAAGAGTTGGAATATAAGATGCCTGAGTCTATGACAATACAGTCATTCAGTGGGCAAAGGCACTTGCTGCAAGTTTGACAGTCTAAGTTCAATGGCCAGGATTGCACGGTGGAAAGGCAGAGAGAGAACCGACTATTGCAAGTTGTCCTCTGACCTCTACGTCCATGCTATGGCATGTGCAGTGTACACACACACACGTAAAAAGTGAAACATAAGTACTACTGCTGGATTCTAAACTTTTAAAACAATATCAACATTTTAAAGATAAGTTTTTGAAAATTAATTTTATTTTCAAAAAACTCAGCAGATTATACCTTCCCATAAAAGGCAATGTCACAATATAACATTGAATATATATTAATTCTATATTGATATATTAATATATAATATATTATTTTAGAAAGAAAGAGAGAGAGAGAGAGAAATTAACAGGCATAGTGGAACACACCCATAATCCCAAGCACTTGGGAGGCAGAGGCTGGTAGATCTGAGTTCAAGGCCACCCTGGTCAGCAGAGCCCAGGACAGCCAGGGGGATACAGAGAGAAATCCTATCATGAAAAACAAAAATTAAAAAATACATAAAGAAGCCGGGCGATGGTGGCGCACGCCTTTAATCCCAGCACTCGGGAGGCAGAGGCAGGCGGATCTCTATGAGTTCGAGGCCAGCCTGGTCTACAGAGCTAGTTCCAGGACAGGCTCCAAAGCCACAGAGAAACCCTGTCTCGAAAAACCAAAAAAAAAAAAATACATAAAGAGTGAAATTATAACCAAATTAGCAAGCATACATACTGATATAGGGAAATAAAAATCTATAAGGGATCCACAGATTCGTGAGCTGTGTGATAGGACCCTCAGAGATTCATAACCACCCTGACATCTTTTGTTATCTTAGTGTATAAATCTAGTTGGTAAGAATAAGGGAAAGGACATTGATAATTTCAGTTTTTGTTTTCTTTCCTTTTTCGTTTTGTTCTCTGGGGGACGAGGGGTACCACGTCCACCTCACTGTGCTCGTAAAGGCCAGAGGATAACCTGACCGATTCGACTCTTTCCTTCACTATGCGGTCCCAGGGATCGCATTCAGGTAATCAAGCTCGGCAGCCAGCAAGCTTCTCTCTGCTGAGCCCTCTCACCAGCCCAGTTTTCCAGGTTCTTAAAAGAGCAGCAGCCCAAGGCTAAAGATTCTCTAGAAGAAAGCTTCCACCTTAGCGATTCTTGGAAATGATGGCTAGCCTGGATCGGAGTCCCAGGAGAGAATGAACTGAGACACACATACAGAATCTGAACCCAAAGCGCTCAGACCCAGTAGGGACTGGTCTCTAATTAGGCTTTCTTCTCTCCCTCCCTCCATCCAGGACCCGGCCAAACCCAGGAAGGGGTTGATGAGTTTTAAGATGATCGGAGCCTAGTAGTTCACGGCAGCTGGCGCCAATCCAGGCATCCTGCTGGATGGTTATAGGCTGTGTATTTCATGTTTACGGTCCAAATGGCTTCTCAATAATTCATCATCTGTGCGTGATGGCGAAAGGAACAATAAAATGCGAGTAAAAGCCTCCGCATTCCGGGATGGATAAGAGGGAAATGACATCTGACGACTTCACAAATCCAACCCTGCACCTGGTTCTCGGACTCAACGGCCTCCAAAGGGTTGAATTGAAACAGACAGGGGAAGCGATTCACAGAAGCAAGTGTATCAACCAGCCTATCGCTATCGAGGGACATCTTCCCGAGACAGCCTTGGGTAACAGTCTCCTGTGACACATTTTACCTGTTGTTATTGCCTGCTAACTGGACCTAGAGCACTTTAATGCTAGGCTTAAGCCCTCGTCCAAGGGAGAGTTCCACAATGAAGAAAATAAGCCATATCTACCAGGTGGAGAATGGGCCACGAGTTGGGAGGAATTAAGAAACAATGCTCAAGGGTTGGAGAGATGACTCAGAGGTTAAGGGCCCTGGTTGTTCTTCCAGAGGTACTGAGTTCAATTCCCAGCAACCACATAGTGGCTCACAGCCATCTTTAATGAGATCTGGCGCCCCCTTCTGGCTTGCTGGCGTACATGCGGACAAAACCCTCTATATTAATAAATCTTAAAAATAAATATAAAAAGAAACACTCAAACTCCTGTAAAAATGTAAAAGATTGAAAAGAGAAATGCAGGTTACTCTAAAAGAATCAGGATCTGCTATTGTTTCTACATGCTCCAGAGGATATTCGCATTCTGAAGAGGTCTATGTTTGCTTATTCTTTTGTGTTGGCTGTAAGCAGTGGCTCTCAACTTTCCTAATGCTGTGATCCTTTAATACGGTTCCCCATAAAGCCAGGGGTGGTGATGCACGCCTTCAGTCCTGGCACTAGGGGGGCAAAGGCAGATGGACCTCTGGAGTTCGAGGCCAGCTTGATCTACACAGTGAGTTCCAGGACAGCCTCTTTTCTCTCCCCTCCATCCAAGTACTTGACAAGCCCAAAGCATCTTTAGTTACCAATTCTTTTTTAAATTTTTACTGCTCCTACAAGTTGGGCCTCACTTAGGGCAGAAGGATCCAGACTTCTTGAACATTTGCAAACACACAGTATAGTTTCTTCTGATAACACATATTCAAATACAAAATTTGTTTCTGACATACTTTATACACCTAGACTGAAGGTAATGTTTTTAGTGGTTTGTTGCCTTTTTTTTTTATTTTTGACTGCCAGTTCCAATTGCCAGGCTGGAGAGGAATTGACAAGAGATGAGCTGATGCATCTATCTTACCATGTAAGGACTTAAGGCTGTGCTTCTCACCCTTCCTAATGCTGCGACCCTTTAATACACTTCCTCACGCTGTGGTGACCCCCCAATCATAAAATTATTTTTTTTACTACTTCATATCTATAATTTTGCTACTGCTATGTAAATATCTGTGCTTTCTGATGGCCGTAGGCGACCCCTGTGAAGGGATCACTCGACCCCATAGGGGTCGTGACCCACAGGTTGAGAATCGCTGCCTTAAGGTATGCTGGGTGACTCAGTAATGGAGCTCCAGATGCTGCAACACATCAAAAAGGAGACAATTTATCCCCAGCTAGAAGCAGCACGGTGTACTGAGAGCTATTCCATATGTTTAAGTATGTGAGTTTTTAATCAAGATAGAAAACAGTTGATAACCATAGAAGCTATCTGGGAACCAACACATTATTTGGAACACGTGTAGGGGAAGCAAGCATCCCCCCCCCCCGCCCCCCGCCATGCTTTTCCTAAGTATATAATAGTAGGCAACCAAGTAACAGGCAAAGACAAGCTTGCATTTATACAAGTCTTTAGCTGTGCGTTGTCTGAGTTAGGGTTCCTGTGGTTATGATAAAATACTGACCCAAACCAGCGTGGGGATAAAGGGGTCGTTTATCTTATACCTCAATGTCACTGAAGGAAGTACCCGAGACTCAAGCAGGAGCCTGGAAGTAGAAACTGAACCAGAGACTGCAGAGGAATGGAAGAACACTGCTTATTGGCTTGCTCTGCCTCTTTTCTTTACAGTCCAAACACACCTGTCACCTGTCCGGAGGTGGTACCATCCGTACGGGCTGAGCCTTCCCACGGCAATCATTAATCAAGACAGTCATTAGTCAATCTCGTAGAGACATTTTCTCAAGTGAGCTCCCTTCTTTCCAGATGACCCTAGCTTGCGCCAAGTCAATAAAATACTAGTTATCATGCAAGTAAACAAGATTAAACACTGACACACAGACACACAAAATATACTAGAGAAATCACCATTCTGCAACCTCTGTAAGCAGGTTGATCTGGTGTTGCATATGAATAGGTTGAGTATTTTAGAAGAGGCACTAGCGATAATTGCAGCTCATCACCACATAGGCAGTACCATGGAAGAGGCAGATCTATCACAAGCTAACCAGTTTAAAGAAAATAGAGAAAAAAAATGAAGACAATAAATAAGAGTCCAGGGATACAGTCAACCAAATCCAGCCTCCAAGGAACATAAGATGAATATTCCACTTTTAAAAACAATGACGGAGCAAGGTACAGAGGTGCACACCTGTCACTTCAGCACCTGGGAGGCCGAGGGAGGAGGATTGCAAATTGAGTCCAGTCTGGGTTCCATTGCAAGAGGAACAAATCCACAAATATAATGTCAAGTAGCTACGGAATCTGCCACCCAGTCTCTAACTGCATTGGAACTGAAGTACAGGCTTCACACAGAGCTTAACAGACGTGGGCTCTATGACTTCCGCCTGGTCTTGCATTGGAGAAATGAAGGTAACCTCTTACACTATACCCATAAAAAGGCAACCTGAGTAGAATGTGTCATGAATGGTCAATTCTAAGCCGCTGACAGGCTTGGAGGACAAACTTCGGTGAGGGGAGACATGTCATGTTTCTCTTTTCCCACACACCCGGGGTCGGGACAGCTTCCTCAGGAATGTTTGATCCCTTCAGAAGCACAAACGTTTGCAGACCCTGGCCCTTCTTCCCTGCCTCTCTGCCCCCTTCTGAAGGTCCCTCTTAGTCCTCATTTTGCTGTCTTACACGTTTCCTTTCTCTCTGTATAACCAAGAGCCCACAGCACATCGACCCAAGTCAACGTGGGATGTGATTGCTGACTGCTCCTGGGTAGCCTGAAATTCCATGGGTATAGAAAGCCATGGGATTAAAGCGTGCGCCACCATCGCCCAGCAATACCAAAAAAAAAAAAAAAAAAAAAGAAAGCCATGGGAACTGACTCAGCCTGTCTTTTTTACCTTTAGAATGATTATTCCTGGTAGTAAGTTTTCAAACAATACTCCAGGATTTGGGTCCAATATTTCACAGAAGACATAAGAAATTCTTATTGGGGGCTGGAGAGATGGCTCAGTGGTTAAGAGCATTGCCTGCTCTTCCAAAGGTCCTGAGTTCAATTCCTGGCAACCACATGATGGCTCACAACCATCTGTAATGGGGTCTGGTGCCCTCTTCTGGCTTGCAGACATACACACAGACAAAATATTGTATACATAATAAATAATTTTTTTTAAAAAAAGAAATTCTTATTTATTTTTATTTATTCTTGGCTTTTTGTTTGTTTTTGTTGTTATTTTTCGAGGCAGGGTTTCTCTGCAGCCTGTCCTGAAACTAGCTTTTGTTGTCCTGGATGGCTTTGAACTCACAGAGATCCACCCACCTCTGCCTCCCAAGTGCTGGGATTAAAGGCTTGTGCCACCACCGCCCACCTATTTTTTGGCTTTTTGAGGCAGAATTTCTCTGTAGCTTTGGAGTTTGTCCTGGAACTTGCTCTATAGACCAAGTGGTCTTGAACTCACAGAGATCCACCCATCTCTGTGATTTCAATTTTTATTATTATATAGAAAATTTAAAAAACGGTAGCCCTGGCTCATCAAACCATGATGGTCAGCCTCCATACTCCGCAGGGAACATTCACACCACCAACAATGCAAAATTCCTGCTGCCATTTGTTTTATACATGAACTGCAACAGAGGAGAAGCCCCTGGATTTAATACTGCAGTCCTGAGCGTCAACAGGCCACTTGGATGTAATCAGCAGTCGAAGCTTTTGTCAGTAAAACCTAGTGCAGGGTCGGTGAGAGATGGTTCAGAGTGTTAAAGGCGCCTGCCCAAGTTCGGTCCCCAGAGCCCATATAAAAGCGATAGAAGAAAACGAACTATATAAGCTTGTCCCCCGCCCTCCACACATATACTACGGTATACACATACCCACCCACAAAGTAATAACATTTGTATAAAGAAGGAAATTTTGACGTAGGGTGGGTACACAAGAAGACAACACTTTACAATTTTTTATTTGTTATTATTGTGTATATGGGGGGCTACCTCTGCTATCACTCAGTATGCCTTGCCAGATCGGGGTGCTGTCCCTATCTGTCTATGAAAACTGATAAGGGTCTAACACTCGTAAGCCAGCCACCATCAGGACTAGGGCTGTCAGCAAAGCTGCTTTGCCTAACAAAACCCCTAACCACGGGACCCAGGGGACAGAGCCATCTCAGCAGCCCTGAGCCACCCATTCACAGATGTGCCCGAGGCACCGACAATCACGTGAAAGACATTTCACGTCTGAAACCACTCCACAAAATTAGTCGGAGCCACGCACCTGCCCACAAACAGCAGCCCGAGGACGCATGAAGCGCGGAAAGGCAAGGTCACGTGACCCACGGATTTCACATACGCTATCCAAGAAAGACATCACACATGCCGGGAGTGACATGACTCTAACCTAGCCAAGGGCTGCTTTGGTCTTTGTCGTGTGGGCACGGAGAAGGAGCAGGTCTTATTCTCAGGTGTGTCTCAGGTAGATGATGACAAGCCTGGGGCAGTTCATCCACAGCCTGACTCCTGGAGGAAGCCCAGTTAAGATCAAAGAGAGGCCGACCCAAGCAGCAGATCAGAGAAACGCAGAGAGTTCCTAAACGTTCCAGTTTGAGAATATAGAAATGCTCTGCCTCCTAGACACGTGAGGGGATACGTAATAGACTCCGATTTTGTTTGTTTGCTTGCTTGTTTGTTCTTTTTTTAAAAAAGGCTTTGGCTAACAGGCGCAGTTGGCTTGTCTGGGGTCCACTGGTTTGTTTCCTGGCTCGCCCCCTTCCCCAGAAGTACATCACTGTCTCTGCAGGGCAGCTCCAACTTTAATATGAGCAATGTTGCCCAGATTATGTCTCATCCTGGAGGTGCAAAAAAGGGACCACTTCTGGTTAGCCTTCCAAATAGGATTCTGGTTTCATGTCACAATAACAAAGACACAACTTTGATACTTTATCCTGTCTAAAGGAGGATGCACTTGACAGAAATCAAAATCGTAACCAAATGGGAACTGAAAATTGCCTGAAAAAGCCACACAAGGCCAGGTGACTAAATTTTGAGATTACGGGAAGTTAAAATGCTGCGGACTAAAGCCAAATGATCTAAACTGGGGGTGGTGGTGGCGGAGGCAGGTGGATTCTCTGTGAGTTCAAGGCCTACCTGGTCTACAAATCGAGTTCTATAACAGCCAGGGCTATTATACAAAGAAACCCTGTCTTGAAAAACCAACCACCTAAACAAACAAAAAGCAAATGACCTCGGGTTCTGTTTAATAGCTCTGAAAGTCACACATTGCCAACTTTGTACCCGACCTAATATCTGTACACCTTGCAGGACTTTTGTTGCAAAGTAACACAATTCTAAAATGAATTCTTTGCAAACTACTGTTTTCCCCTCATCTAAAAACTAAGGGCACGCCAGAGAGTCCTGAAGCCTATAACTGAGTTTCCCCACTTTGCTATACGCGGCCTGTGTGTGGTTTCCACTAAAGCATACACTAAATGCCTTGCCTGACAAGTTCCTCAGTTGTATTACTAGAAAATGTCACACAACCGATTGGACAGTGGAGCATGGTATCGGGGGACCCGAACCTGCAGCCAGGGCCACAGTCTCTCACATGTGACTCTAACATACGTTGTCCCCATTCCTTTTGACATAACAGCTGTTTTTTGTGTAAACACAGAACACAAAAGGGCAAACCATAGCAATTTCCACTCAGAGGTAGAGGAATTAACATTTATGATTAATATCATCCCCAAATAACCCATTTGGATATTTTGAGTATGTAGAAATTTTGTAATTCTGAGATACATGATTTGTAGCTTAATCCACTCCAGATATGGGGTTTTGGTTCTCTGTAAGCAAGGGTTACAGAAACTCAAACCTCCCTTGTCCCACGACACTTGGCCATCCCTCGGGCCACTTATCCGAGCTTGTACAGCTATAATTAGGCAGCGACAGGCTGAGGTGAGCTGCATGGGCCTTGATGTGGATTCTAGAACTATCTTTCACTTTGGGAGTCTACTGAGGGTGAAGAGAGGCCCTGGGCTAGACATCAGACCACGAAGACTGACACTTTAAACAGTCGTGGTCAGGTTGTGAAGACAGATGGCCCCCAATAGATCGGATACAGACCCCGTAGACTGCTTTTAACTCCTTGTTCACGTATAAAACACATGCATGGGTCACAGGATGGTGGCACACACTATTCTTAAGTTCTCAGGTTTGGGCTCTTCAGCCAGAAGTTGTTAGTCTCTATACACAGATGCATTGGCAATAACATCACACCTTGGAGCTATCTGAACTTATTTCTAGTCCAAGTCACGCTAAGAGATGGGCTATCAACAGGTGGTGTGAGCAAGCTGCTGGGTGAGGTAGGCGAGCACCAGTGGGGTGGCTGACATTAGGAGGCAAATGTAGACAAATCCAGTGGTTGACCTCTGAGAAGACCCATTTCCAGAAGTGGATTAAGGAATGACTATGTCTGGCTAACTAGTTAAACAAGAGGACAGAAAACAGCACTCAGTCCTAGAGGAAACACGGCAAGACCAGACAGAGGTGGAGCATGGTATAGCAGAGGGAGTTGAGAGAGCAAGATGGGGCTCCATACTTTGCAAGACACCTGTCACCCCTGCAATGTCCACCTCTCTCTCCCTTCAACCCCGTGTCCCTCCAGCCACTACCGATCCAGAGCAACTGCAGTGGCCCCCCACCTTGCGCATGCCCCAGATGCAACCTCGCATTACAAGATTAGGAACTCTTCTGTGAGAGAATCACTTTCCTCAGGTAGTCGTGACATTCAACAGAGAGATTCGGGGACTGGAATCAACATTTGATGCTGCCTCCTCCCCATCCCCGAGTCATCGTTCAGTCTCCAATACTACAGCAAGCGAAATGCTGATCTAACAGCTGTTGAAAGAATGAACACCTGGCTGAAAGCACACAGAGAGAAGCTTTGGGGAGAAGATCTGCAGTAACTGCTTCCCACTTAGCTCTCTCAGTCACATGGGTGAGTCTCAAGACCATGAGTTCTCAGCTACCCCTCCAGCGCCACGCCTGCCTGCCACACAGTCCCCGTGATGATGCTCATGGCCTCAAACCAAACTGCAAGCCCCAAAGAAACGCTTCTGAGTTGCTCTGACTCTGGCGTCTTACCACAATGATAGAAAAGTAATTAAGACAGACATCTTAATATTTTTGTTTCTGGCAAAGCTTCAAGTGTAATCGAGTCAGCGTTGGGAGTGGGGGTACAAAATATCAGACAACCATGTTGGCTCGGAGGAGGCATTCAGGACGTTCTCTTACATGGGCAATTGCTATGTGGGTCCATTCCACCTGAATGCAGAGCAATTGAGTAGCCGGGTTTGTTAAGGACCACCCAGTGAGCAAGGAGGAATTGAAGTTAACGCCCATCCTTTTCATTATCCTGAGTTCATTTCAAAATCGGAATCATCCAGACCTTCTCAGTTCTTACCTAAGTATGCAAAGCTCTAAGATCTGTGTGTAGAATTGAACTTTTCTGTTGGTTTTTATCCAAGTTTTTTTTCTTTTAATTTGTTCTTAGACAGTTCTGCACCCATGCAATGCCTGATGACCACTCTCACCTCCAAACCAACCCCCAAAGACCCTCATCCGTGCTCCCTCCTCTCCACAAACCTACTGTGTTCATGTCTAGTCGTTGTATTTTGTGACTCCCTGATATAAACTGGATATAAACCATCTGGGTGACCATAGGTTTAGAGCTCTCCACCAAACCTGAGGGTTTACAACTAACGACAATGATTCCCTTGCCCGTGGGATACAAAAAAAAAAAAAAAACAATAGTTCAGATGTAACGGACCCATGCCGGGACCCATCAGTCTCGTTAACCTGATTTTTGAAAAACAGTTTTCCAGGCGCTAATGAGCAATGTCAAGATCCATAGAGACTGAACAGTGCACCCTTATCTCCTTGCGCTTATCTAAATTTGAAAATATATAAACAAAAGCTACCTGGGATAACATACCCACATATCAACGGTGAGTCGTCTCAAGTTTTCAAAGTGCTTTATTTCTTCAACACACTGTATCCTAATGCGTACACAACCACGTTCTAATGCGTACGCAGCACTTCCCTTGGCATCAACTGTGCATTCATTTTGAAACGGTTCAGCTTTACACCAGCTGGCCTGGCGACTGCCATCTCCATCCCTAACGCGAGCATCTGCCAATAGGGAACTGGCTGCACCTGACCAGTGTGTGTTTCTCGTGGCTTTGCCTTGCCATCACTTACGAAGCGCTTAGAACCTGGGGGCAATTTTGTGTGTTTTTAGCCACAAGGAGTTGCGCAAAGCTGAAGACAGAGCAGTAGCAACGGTCACTTGGGGTTTGATGTAAATTAGACCAATGTTTTATTTTACTATCTTTATCTGTGCCAGGGATGGAACACACGGCTCCCTCGTGTCGCACTGACGAAATGCCTACGCAAAGGGTTCGGAGCGTGTTAGCTGCAGGCACCCTTGCAAAGACACCTGTTAGTGTTCATTTTTGTTCGATAGGATTGCAAGTGACTTTTATTTTTTTTTCTATTTTTTCTCTCTTCCTAAATGTACCAGGGCAGTGTGACCATTATAATCCTAAAACATTTAACTTTTAAACCTTTGGAAAGACACAGTTGCCTACTAATCTCCTGAAGAGGGCACAGCTGGAAAACGCACTTTGGAAATTAAAGCAGGACTCAAAATGGTTAAAAGAAGGGGCTTTAAGCTAACAATTTAACCAGTTAGCTCAGAGACAGCTACTTCCAGAGCTCTGAGGGCCCTAAGTGAAAGATCGCCAAGGGCATACCCTGAGACTTCCCAAATGATCCGTGAGGTCCAACTTTTACCCCAACTGCCAGCTTAAGTAGCATCTCCACGTGACTGTGGCAAAGCTGCTGCAAAGCTAACAGGGGCCAAACTGAACTCTTTGTAATCTCCACCCACCTGTGTCAACCCCGCCCCCCGCCCCAGCTTCCTCTTCCCTTTCTAAGCAGATCATTTGCCCATTTGCCTGGCCAGCCATTTGAGAAGCACCGTCAAACAGGCCACACCCACATTGCCATTATTGTCTGTCTGAAAATAATTTGAATATTCCAGCCTGCTCAAGACCACAGGCGGTGGCTACTCACCTCATTCTGTTTTGGAGCAGCCAGAACAGAATAGAGATCGGCGAGCTTATAAATAGGAATTTTTCCCGACAGCTGTGGAAGTGGGGAGTCCAAGAGCGAGCGAGACACTGGCGCCTGGTGTCCCTGGGCTTCACGCTACATTCCTATATAAAGGAAGGGAGAAGGCAAACCTCTCTCCTTCAAGCCTTTTCACCCAGGTCACCTGCTCCTTCCTAGTCACGTGGCAGACCCCCCTCACAGGCCACACCTGTGAAATGATTATCAGCAGCCCGAGTTTTGGAGCGTTGTTACTCAAACCGCAACAATAGCCTTAACAAACGCCAAGACTTAGAGTGAAGTCAAATCTCACATGGCCCATGCCTTCAACGATGACACGAACGAGGGTTAAAAGACAAAACTGAGCTCCCATGGCCTCCACAAAGCCTTGAGCACAAACACAGGAAAGACGATCGTAGGCGGTGTAGGGAAATAAAGATAAGGGTGATGGTTCAGAATGCAGACGTATGAAAGGGAGAGCACGCAGGATGCGGACACGCATCATCCTCAGAAAGTGGCAGCGACGAGGAGAGCTCCAATGCTGAGGACATTCTGCCCGGAAGGCCACAGCACTGGCTACAGGAAAGGAGCCTGAGATAGAGGTCAGAAGTGACTGTCTTAGAGAACCACTGCTTGGGATCGCGGGGTGGCATGGAGGTGCTAGAGTAACCGAATGCACAGAATCAATCTCTCTGTGGATATTAGAAAGGGCGTGAGAACGACTTACAGGCTATGGTCCAGGTAGTCCAACAACGGCCGCCTATGACCTGAAGGTCCGAGAGTCCGGTAGTTGTAGTTGGTCTTCAGTATATGCTGAATCCCGAAAGGAGCACGATCCAGTGTCAGTGAAGGAATGGACTTGCTAGCCAGGCAAGAGCAGAAAGGTAAAAAGCAAAACTTTTTTGTTGTTGTTGAGACAGGGTTTCTCTGTACAGCTCTGGCACTCACTCCAGAGATCAGGCTGGCCTTGAATTCAGAGACCTGCCTGCCTCTACCTTGGAAGTGCTGGGTTTAAAGGCGCACGCACCCCCGCCCCCCTCCCAGCTTCTTTTAGCAGGCGTGGCTCAGATTAGAGGCGGTTCCTCCCACCTCAAAAGATCTGCCTTAGCCTGGTGGTGGTGCCTCATGCCTTTTGTCCCAGCACTCGGGAGGCAGAGGCAGGCAGATCTTTGTGAGTTTGAGGCCAGCCAGGTCTACAGGAGCTAGTTCTAGGAGAGGCTCCAAAGCTACAGAGAAACCCTGTCTCAAAAAACAAACAAACAAACAAAAATCCAGATTAGAAGTGGATCGTCCCACTTCAAATTAAACAAAAATCCCTCACAGGTGTGTTCCATTTGAGAGTTTTAGGCAATTCCAGGTGTAGTCAAGTTGACGCCCAAGAAAAGCCACCACAGAGGCCTGACAGAGAACTTGGGGTATGTAAGCAGATGGCTTCTGTATAGAAGCTGTTAGAAGCCACAGAGCAATGGTTCTCAACCTATGCGTCATGACCCTTTTACAGGAGCCACCTAAGGCCATCAGAAGACACAGATATTTACATCACAATTTATAACAATAGCAAAATTACAGTTACAAACTAGCAACAAAAATAATTTTATGGTTGGGGGGTTGCCACAACACGAGGGACTATATTAAAGGGTCCCAGCATTAGGAAGGTCGAGAACCACTCACCGCTCTAGGGCAACAGAGGAACAAATGTTTCAGCCAATGAAATGAAGCAGTCTGGAAGTAAAATCAAACTAACAGAGCCAAGGGTAGTTCTTGAGTAAAGATTCCAAAACATGAAAATTCACTCGAAATCTCAAAGAGAGAGCTGGCTGGCAAGATGGCTCTAGGAAAGCATTTGCTGCCAAGCCTGAGTTGCATCCCCAGCACCCACAATGGAAGGAGAAAATGGACTCGTGCAAGCTTGACCACACGCACGCTCCATATACATCCTATTTTTTTAAGATCTGTTTATTTTATATTATTTATAAACAGATGAGTGTTTTGCCTGCATGCGTGTAAGTACACAGCACGGATACATCTGCCCTTTCTGGCCAGCAGAGGGCATCAGACCCCCTGGAATAAAGTTACAGATGCTTGTGAGTTGCCATGCAGGTGCTGGGAACAGAACCAGGTTTTCCTTAAATGTTTTTAATGACTGAGCCATCTCTCCAGCCCCAGATCGCTTATTATAGAGAATGAGATTGAGGCAAGTGATGAAAATAGATTCTACACTGAAGATTAGAGAAAAACCCAGCATCTGTTTTAGATTGCCTGAGTTTCTCACTGTTCTACTGGCACCTTGGGAACTGTCTTGTTCTTAGGGAAACATAGACTAAAGAATAGTGAGATGGCCCAGAGGGTAAGAACACCTGTCGTCCAAGCATGAGTACCTGAGTTCAAATCTACAGCACCCATGCAAAAGGCTAAGCATGGCTGTGTTTACCAGTAACCTCAACATTCGGGGGTGGAGACTGGAGACTCCCTGGCCATCAAGCCTAAACAAAATGGTAAATTCTGGTTCACTGAAGGACGGGAGCCAGAAGGCAGAGTGCTGGGTGCAGAGAAAGACAAATGAATTTTCTGTTAAGTGTCAATCCGGTACAAAAGGCCTATTTAACATATCAAAGCAGACCCTGCTGCCAGGTTCTCCCTGTGTCCCTCAGTTCTTACCTGCTACAGCACCCTCTACATGAACTTTCCAGCCCAGAGACTGGGCTGCCCTTCCCCTAGAGGCTCTTCCCTATAGAATCCTGTAATTGTGCTTACCCTTCCCTCTAGTAGCTTTGCACCTGCTTCCTCTCCCCCCCTCACTTCCCCTCCCTCTCCCCCACAAGGCCCAGCTCAGTCTGGTCATGTCCACTCTGGACTCTCCCAGATGCCCCTGCCTCTTCTATGCTCTCTCATTTCTCTACTATAAACTTTCTCCTCCGCCATAGTTGGATGGAGTCGTGTCCTTCCCTTTTCTTTTATTTCTCTTTTTCATTCAGTTTAGCTTTAGCCTCTTCACATATACACACAGGCCTGTGCACACTCATACTCAGGGGTATGCACCATATACAACAGCATACCATACAGACAGACAGACAGACACACACACACACACACTGGATCCTGCATGGCTTTGGGTTTGACCTAACTGGGGTGAGGAGGGAATAAAAAAAGGACATACTGACACTTTACGGAAATCTGGTATGGGAAGAGCTATGTTTATTCTGGTGGAGCAGCACCAACAAAACTAAAACCCACAACCTTATACGTTTATCATGGATAGCACCCAGAGGAAGGATTAGCTGGTATTGGTAGGGGGTCTTTGTAGGGGACCGGTCTCAGGTTGCAGTCACCTATGCTTTCTCTATACTGCCACATGGACCAGAAGACGACTTGGCCAATTCCCTGTGCCTGGCTCAAGGAAGATTTGTCAACTCCTTTGAGTCTGAGACCTTGGTCCTTATCAATAATACCACGTTCACTCAGGGCTTCCTTTATTCCCTACGTGATTACAAAGGCAAAAGACATAATATGTGCAGCTTACAATCAAATAGTTCACAGAAACTTATATAAGTACAGGTGTGATATGTACACCAGATGCTGATCAAAACTTAAATAAAAATTATAGGCCTGGATATACAATGTATACAAAAATATACATGAATATAGATCTTCAAAAACATGTCTTTTTTTGTTTGGTTTTTGGTTTTTCAAAGCATGGGTTCTCTGCGTAGCCATGGCTGTTCTGGAACTCACTCTGTAGATTCTTGAAGTGCAGATTCTGAAGACCAGGATGGCCTCGAACTCAGAGATCTGCCTGCCTTGCCTCCTCAGCCCTGGGCTTAAAGGTGTGTGCCACCACCAGCAGGTTAAAACATGTGTCTTTTCATCCATTCACTTTTTGTTTGTTTGTTTGTTTTTTGAGACAGGGTTTGTCTGTGTAACAGTCCTGGAACTCGCTTTGTAGACCAGGCTGGCCTCGAACTCACTGAGATCTACCTGCCTCTGCCTCCCGAGTGCTGGGAACATCCATCCACTCATGAGCAAGTGAAGAGAAAGGAACAGGTGAGGGGGCATGGAGGAGCTCAAACACCACAGGACAAGACTTTGAAAGCGAATTACACTAAAGAGAGCATATATTCAAATTTCTTTATCTCATTTTGTTCTGTAAGATTAAGGTGGTTTTGCCGGGCGGTGGTGGCGCACGCCTTTAATCCCAGCACTCGGGAGGCAGAGGCAGGCGGATCTCTGTGAGTTCGAGGCCAGCCTGGTCTACAAGAGCTAGTTCCAGGACAGGAACCAAAAGCTACGGAGAAATCCTGTCTCGAAAATCCAAAAAAATAAAAAATAAAAATAAAAACAAATAGAAAAAAAAAGGTGGTTTCAAAACGAGGTAAAATAAAACCCTTCCCATGCTTTCTGCTACCACCACCCTTCTCCAAGCGGTAGTCTCCAGTGCTTAGAGGAGGGCAGCTCCTTGCTGCTGCTCTCCATCCCCTGCAGGCATCACGCTCATCTTTAAAACCCCAAATCCAACTGTGGGTCACAAAGTACTTCTGGGCCTCCCATCATACTTAAAACCCAGCCCTCTCCCAGAAATGCCTGCCCCATCTAGCTCCGACTCCATCTCTAACCTCATCTGCCACTTCTCTGTTTCTGTTGTCTCATGCAGGCCTTGTCACGCTGGCCAGACAGCTACAAGGGATCTTGAGGCGGGTCCTGCTGTTGAAACTTCATGCTCATCACTCCCTCTCTCTGCAAGGTCCTGCCCTGCCCTCCCTCTGTTCCAGACTCTGCTAAACGGCCTTCCCTAACCTTGAACTACGTAAACTGCAGAGCTGCCGTTCATTCTAAGTACGTCACCTTGTTGCCTTAACGTTCTTTTTTAGACACATCTCTTTATGTGGGAGACATGCTCTCTCTGTCTCTGTCTCTCTCTCCAGAGCCTCAAGTATCCCAGACTAGCCTCTAAATTACTATGCACCCAAGAATAATTTTTAACTGCTTGCCGATCCACCTGTCTCCATCTTGAATGCTGGGATAACTGGTGATAGATTTTATATATATATAATATATATTATATATATAATATATACATATATTATATATATATATTTTAAAGGGGCAAGAGAGATCAGTTTACACATAAAGCTTTAATGGTGCCCCATTTCTGAATAGCTAAGTTCACCTTGTCATAGAACCCTCTGCCTTTGCTCTAAATAATTTGTAAATTGTTGGGAGCTGTGACCCCCCTCATCCTGAATTTCTTGTAAACAACTTGTTTTCCCCTGATCTGAGTGCCTACAGCTGCTCTGAGCACGAGACCCTCAGGAGTTCCTGATGGCAGGGTAATGGTTTCTGGTGCGTTTGACTGGGGCATGGCTATCCCTATACAAGCTGGCCCTGGACACAATAAAGGGGGCATTCTGGCATCAAGGATGACCTGTCTCTCTGCCTGTGAGTCTTTGTGTGTTTCAATCTCCAGCCCCTTGCCCGGTTCCCAAACTGTATGGTGGCGCATAGAGCACAGATGGGCGTGGTGCGCCACAGTATATAGTCAGACACCCTTGGGTTTTAGAATATCAAGTGTCGCATGAACAATACTGAAAAATAAACCTTCTGTTCTGGTGAATCCAGCATTCACATGAGTGAATCATATAATAAACCAAATCCAAAAAATACATAATATGCTAGAGATACACTATAGAGACACGGGGAGAGGGGGTGGGAGTGGGGAAACCTATTTTAAACACAGGAGGGTGGCTTTCAAAACTAAGAACAGGTCAGAGGGAGAGGGAGGCATGGAGCTACCCAGAATTGCCGGCAGATAGCTGTGGTCTTTGAGACAAGACCATGCTCGACATGTTCAAGGTGGGACAAGCAAGCCAGGATACCTTGAGAGGAGTAAACAGAGGAGAGAATGATTACATGAAGTCAAAGAGGGAGGAGGAAGGTAGGTGGGCAAAGTCAGAGAGGCCAGTAATCACAGGATGTGTGGGTCAGTGGTAGATGTACCGTCCGTACATCGGTACTACGGTACTACGGTACTACACCTATAGTGCGGCATCTACACTACAGGACCATTCACGAGCCAGGCAAGGGCCTGGAGATTTAAACACACAAAGACACACAGACAGACACGGGTCATCCTTGAATCAAGAATGTCCTTTTATTGTGTACCAGAGCCGCTTATATACGGACCCTTAACTGATAGCCATGCCCCAGTCAAACCCACCAGAAATCACTCCCCTGCCATCAGGGACTCCTAAGGGTCTCGTGCTCAGAGCAGCTGCAAACACAGGAAAACAAGTTGTTTTGCTCACTGCAGCTGCAAGCATAACAAGTTGTTTACAGGAAATTCAGGGTCTGGGTCAACAGCCCCCAACAGGGAGATGCTGACCTTAAAAGATGTTTTCTGTTGGACTTAGGTGTTAGCACCAATGGACAAGTCCATGGCTGTTCTGAGCCTGCAGTGCAGAGAAGCTAGGGAGGACGTGGGACAAGGCAGGATTTTAAGGCACTCTGAAAGGCTGGTCCTTTTGACCTTGGGGTGAGCTGGACCCTGGAGAGAGAGAGAGAGAGAGAGAGAGAGAGAGAGAGAGAGAGAGAGAG
>JABTXL010006571.1:7314373-7325930 GCA_025134845.1 Neodon shergylaensis
GAGAGAGAGAGAGAGAGAGAGAGAGAGAGAGAGAGAGAGAGAGAGAGAGAAAGGGGAGGGGTGGGCTGAAGGCTTGTAAGGCATTGTAACACTATTTTTTTCCTGGAGTTGGCGTTTAGTGAGCACAAACAATGTATCCTAAGAGAAAAAGAACCAGGCCCTAAAGGACATGGAGTTTCTCTTGGAAGGTCTAAGGACTGCAGAAATCATTTAGCCTCTCTCATCATGTGTGCGTATATACATGTTCACATATGTATGCATGTGTGTGCGTGTGCACAGGTGGAAGTCAGTGGTCAACATCAATGTTTTCCTTCACTCTCCACATTATTTTATTTATTTGTCTGTACATCAGGGTCGCTCACTGATCCTGGAGCTCATCCACTGGTTAGACTGACTGACGGAGCAAACCAAGCATCCACGTACACGCTTGTCCCTGCCTCCCCAAGGCTGGCACTGCAAACCCATACTGTGTAGGTATTCTTTTAAAGGTAAGTCCTAGGGATCAAATTCAGACCCAGCGAGCACTGTACTAACTGAGCTGTCTTTACAGTCCCTTTTTGTCCATCACTCCGTTTCTTCTTAGTAATGAAAGAAATTGCTCTGAAAAAAAGGACAATGAAGGGTCTTCAAAATTCTCTCATCTTTCTGCATGCAGTGAGTGTGAATGAGTCACGTCTGGAAGTCTCCCAAAGCTTCTCTGTCACCACCAACCTTCAAGAGGCTTTTTGAATCGAGTGTGACCTACAAAAAGTCACTAGAAATGGTACCAGCTCTCAAGGCAGGCACAGGCTGGTAAGGACAAGCTGCAGATGTTCAAATCTGACTTTTGGCCCCGGCCTCAGCAGGCCTGTCTCACCACGAGGCTCTTTGATTTCCTGGGTCTTTCATGAGGAGACATCATAGTTAATAAACCTTCAGTGTCCCTGATGGAAGATGGCAGATGCAGGGCTTTATGTTAGCTGTCTTTTATGTGACTGTATCTTAAAGACACAGAGAGGCAGCCAAAGGTGATACACAGGCCAGCCTCTTGCAGCCAGTGAGAAATGTCTCAGGACGCTGTCACAAAACTGGAGATTCCTGCAGAGAGCCAAAGCACTTTATCAGTGACTCTTTCACTCATCTGACCATTCTTTTTCTCCTGTCAGTCACATTTGGGGAGCTTCTACTATCTCCCTTAAACTCAAAAACTCTCTGAGACTCAAAGACAAATAAAAATGTGGCCTATGGTTTTTGACCTGAAACAGTTCTTCAGCACCCTCCTGGGAACAGCCCTACTTTTTAGGGTCAGTGATAGGGATTGGAACTCAGATCCTTACCTTGCACAATGAGTGCTCTTAACTGCTGAGCCATCTCTTCAGCCGCGACATTTGCCGTAAGCCTGGCACTTATAAAGCAACTGGGACGGATATCTGCTATCTGAAAGTTAGACTTTTCACATTCAAATCGAATATTGAACAGAGGCTGGAGGATTGGAAATTCAAGATCGTCCTTGGCTACCGAGTGAATCTGAAAACAGCCTGGGTTCTGTGAGACCCTGAGCCCCCCTCCCCAAATGAGTACTGAAAATGGATCTACCGTGCCCCTAAATCTTTCTATGAATTTAAGGACTCTTCCAAAGAGATCAGTGGTTCCCTATATTAACAAACATGGCATGTTCGGAACGATACAAAGATATCATCGACATTTGGAAAAGTTGCATTAACTAGCAAAGTTGATGTTCTAAGTCATCAACGCTCAGGGCTGTACAACCACGTGTCAGAAAAATACTTCATCCAGGATGCAGTACTGCTCTGTTGGTTTGTTTAAATTTAGTTTTATGTGGTTGGGTGTTTTCCCTGCATGTGTGTCTGTGTACCACATGCATGCCTGGTGTCTTCAGAAGCCAAGAAGAGGGCATTTGGATCTCCTGGATATGAAGTTTCTTACTGGTGGCGAGCTGGCTATATGCGTGCTGGGATTCAAAACCAGGTCCTCTGGAAGAGCAGTCAGTGCTCTTAATGGCTGAGCCATCCCTCCAGCCCCAAGTACTGCTCAGTTAATTTAAACGATCTCGTCTATCTCTGTGTGTGTGTGGGGGGGTGTTCACACGTGTGCGTGCAAGCAAGTACTACAGTATACCTGTGAAGGTCAGAGAACAACTCTCAGGAGTTGGCTTGCTTTCCACTCTGTTGCAACAGGGTCTCTCTTGTTGCTTCTGATGCTTTGTTCGCCAGGCTAGCTGGCCCCGTGAGCTTCTCCTGTCTCCCTCCTCCCTGTAGAAGTCTAGGATTATAGATGAGTGCTACGGTATGCAGGTCTTTTACATGGATAGGTTCTAGGGATCCAACTCAGGTGGGCTTACATAGTGAACACTTTTATTCACTGAGCCCAGGTCAACATTTTTTTTAATTTATTTTTATCATTTCCTCATTGTGTGCAACTGTGTGTTTTACTGATGAGCATGTGCGTGTTGAGTGCCTGTGCTGGTGGAGACCAGAGGCCTTGGATCCACTGGAGCTGGAATTACAAAACAGGCTGTGTGCTCCTTGACGTGGGTGGTGGGAACGGAACTCTGGTCCTCCGGAAGAGCGGCAAGTGCTGCTCAGCCATCTCTCTAGGGGCAACAATTTCTAACAGCAGTGTGAACCGTTGTTTCTGGTGGTGCTAGAGCAAGGAGAGCTGGCAGGTGTTGTTATAATGTCAAATGCCCTCCCTTCCCCTACTGCATGTTCATGAAAGACCGAATCTGTTTCCTCTCCTTCACCAAGAGCAAAATCTCTCCAGAGACCAGATGCCAAAGAGCATGCACGACTTCAACATCCTTAGTGGAAAATGCTCTTCTTGCTTGTTTCATTTTCTTTCAAAAATTATTTTTCATGAGCAGATATGTTGGATGGGTTTACATACTTTAACGGATAAACTTTACTTTTTAAATGTACGATTTTTCTGTTTCAGGTTCTAGGAGAATAAACATCAAGAACAAGAATGGGCCCAGAAAGAGAAATTGCTGAGTCATTTCTTTGAGAACACCACAATGTCCGAAGACAAGAAAGTTTGAACACCTCTTGTATTCGGAGCTTGTCTTCTGGCTGCGACCAAAGAACTGAGCAGACACAGGGGTTGCATGGGTTCCTCTGTTCAGAGTGGGAGCCTAGCTCAGCATAAGCAAGGGAGCAGAGGCAATTCCCTTTCTCAGCCTTTGTGTTCCAAGAGAGGCCCAGCCACGAGGTGGCTTGTTTGACTCAGCCTAGGACTCAAACGCTAAAGCTGCCTATAACACCCTAACAGAAAACATTCATATACTACACATACCTGAACACCCCATGACCCAGCCAGGGTGACACATTAGAGACAGGAAGAGGTCAAGGTCGTCTTCAGCCACATAGCAAGTCTGAGGCCATTTGGAGCTGCAGGAGACTCTGCCTCCAAAAATATAAATAAATAAAATAAAAAAGAAAAGAAAAGAAAAGAAAAGAAAAGAGAGAAGGGGCGAGGGTAGGAAGTCTTTATCATAGGTTCCCATGTCTAGAAAACCCAGTAGGGTTCAGTACTGTCCAGGTTTCTGATGTTACTAGCCCTCCTCGAAGTTCCTCTGTGGATGGGAGATTACTGTACCTGTGCTTCAAGTTACACTTCCCTCAAGGATTGGGTTCTGAGTGCAAAGGAGAGGCAGAGTTCAGATGGCGGCCATGAGTGTTGGGAGCAGCAGCTTGCAGAAGCAGCAGCATCAGGGCGAGAGGCTCCCCCAGCATTGGCTCAGATGGCTTTTGAAAAGCAGAGAGGCTGGGGCTAAAGATGGACCCTGAGACTGGCGCTCAGATAACTGAACATGTAGCCTGGAAGCAAGCCAGGACACCTCCCGTGGCTGGAATATCTGCTGCTGTTATCCTCAGAGACGAGTCTTAGCTCTGCGCTCGTTGCCATGGAGACCATCTAAGCCTGATGTTTTTCCCCTTAGTGATGATCAAGAAAACCTACACACATACCTATTCAGAAAATATTCTAATTTGTGGGCTCACACCAAAATAAATGTCTCTGTCCTTTGTAGAAAACAAAAGCAACAGTGTCTGGGAAAGAATAGGGAAGCTGGTCTGCTCCAACAACGGGAAGGAGGCTAGTAGTTACCTTCTAGACAGCGCACTGCCTTTCCGGTTCCAAATAAAACCTGTTTATATTAGAAAATATGGGAAATTCATATAAAACACAAAAGAGAATCCTTAAAACTACCTATACTTGTGTTTCTTTTTAGGGTAAGAAAATAAATAAGATATAAGCTTGTTATCCCTCCTATTCCTAGGACAATCACCCTTATTAATTTGTTCCAAATCAGTCCTGCCTGATATACAAAAATATGTCTTATTTTTGTATATGTCTGTCTGTCTGTCTACCTATCTATCCATTTATCCATCCATCCACACATCTATTTTTTTTTTTAATTTTGAGACAAGGAGCCAGGCAGTGGCATTGCACGCCTTTAATTCCAGCACTTGGGAGGCAGAGGCAGGCGGATGTCTGGAGTTCGAGGCCAGCCTGGTCTACAGAGCGAGTTCCAGGACAGTCAAGACTACACAGAGAAATCCTCTCTTGAAACTAACAGACACACAGAACAAAAAGTTTTGAGACAGGATTTTGCCATATTGCGCAGAGTGGCCTTGAACTCTTGAGATATTTCTGTAGGCTCCTGTGATTTTAAGTACATCCCATTGAGCTTAGCTTGTCTGTTCATTTACTGACTTATACAATACTTATTAATATTAATAATAATACTTATTGCCTTGGTCCAACATTGTCCTGGACATGTGCAGGTCAGTGATAAATATCTGTCACTCTCCTGTTACTGGGATATAATACCATGCCCAGGAGCAACTTACAGAAGAAAGAGGTTATTTTGGCTTACAGCTCCAGAGAGGTAAGAGTCCACCATGAGAGGGGACAAGCAAGCAGTAGATACAGCAGCAAGAACAGAAAGCGACATCACATCTTGAACTTGCATGACGCAGAGAAAGCAAACTGCAAGTGGGGAGAGACTATAAACACTCAAAGCCTACTCCACAGTGACACACTTCCTCCAGCAAGGCTCCACCCTCCCAAAAGGTTCCACATCCTCCCTAAACAGTGCCAACAACTGGGGATCATGTGTGTGAATACCCTTGTCTATGGGGGACATTCTCATTCACACTTCCATAGCCAATAAGAAGATCTCCTTTACCACGGATGTTATGTTCTACTGAGAGAAGACAGGAAATTAACCAGACATGAATCAACACACAGAAAATTACTGACTAGTGGCAAATGCTCTACATAAAAGGAGGTTGGATCATCCTTAGATGACCCATTAAAGAGAAAGTCAGCTTGGTGAAGACCGGGAGAAGATATTCCTGAGGCCAGGAACAGTGAAGAAAGAAGGGGCCTTCATGCTTACCCAGAAAGGAGAGCAGTGTGTCTAACCTGTGACTCACGGACCATGTCGCCCAGTGCACTTGTAGATGACAACATCTTGTCACAAAAGGCTGAGTCTAGAGTCTGGTGGGAATGGAGGGAGAACAAGAAGTAGAAGCAGTTGACGAGATGAGCTGTAGAAAAGTCATAGAAGGTTTTGGAAAAGAAAGTACCAGAAAGAAAAAAAAAATACAAATTTTAAGACGCTGACAGTTTTAACAGGGGGGAGGAGGAATCTGTTCTTTTTCTTTCTTTCTTTTTTTTTTCACTCTAGGGAAGAGATTTAGGGAAAAGGTCAGCAGAAATCTGCAAGTTCATTACTTAAGTGGGAAAGGAGGGCATGGCTCAGGGTCTTGGAGGGGGATTAACTGGGGAGATGGCTCAGTGAGTAAAGGCACTTGCTACTGGTCCTGATGCTGAATCCCTGGGACACACACGGTGGAAGGAGAGAATTGACTCCTGCCAAGTTGTTTTCTGACCTCCACTGTAGTCTGTGGCATGTGTGCCCAAACACACATATACATAAATAAATGTTTAAAGGTGGGTGTATCTTAAAACTTTAGAATTACCATATTAACCTCATGATTCTTCTACACAAAATTATAAACGACTGTGGTTTCAAGAGAATAATCATGACACACTTCCCAAGCAAGACAGCAAGGCTCTTCTTCTTTCTACTCTTTCCCCCTTAAGATCATGTTTAAATGTAAATCCTACTGAAGAACTACAAATTTAAATAGCTTTATACGAAACGAATGAAAACCAAAAACGTAGCTTCATGATAAGTAAGCAAGTTGAGAGTGGCACTGGGGTCAGGGTGGAAGAGTCTCCGCAGCAAGATCGCGGCATTGCCTTATCCCAATCCCACATTACCTCAGATTTTGGCTGAGGTAAATTAAAAAAATGCCAGAAAAAATAAAAAATGGAGATGTCAAAATACAGATCCCCATGCGCCACACTGACTGACTGTTTCTTCACTATTCTGTTTTAATGTATTTGTTGTTGTTATTGTTGAGAGTGCCTAGGAGTATCAGTGTACATGTGTGTACGTGTGAGTGTGTTGATGTGCCTCTGTGTGTGTGTGTGTGTGTGCGCGCGCGAGCGCGCATGTGTACGAGTGCTCATGTGGGCACAACACGGTGCGGTGCATGTGTGGAAGTTAGAGGACAGGTTTTCCAGAGCTGGTTCCCTTTTACCTCAAGCGTCTCTCTCATCGCTACAGCTGTACTATGTGCCCCAGGCTAGTGAGCCTGTGACCTAGGTGTGAGCTCCTGTCTCTCCCTCCCATCCCTCAGGGTGGGGGAGTGCTGGGTTTGCAAAGGGAATCTGAGTTTTTATGTGGGCTCTGAAAGATAGCACTCTAGTGCATTTACGCATGGAACCATCACTCTGGCCCCCTGACTCACTGCTTCTAAAGGTAGCAACTAAGAGTACTGCTGTCTATTATCATGATAGCCCGTTTAGAAAAAAACTGCAAGTTATCTGTGAAGACGTGCAAGACCCCACGGAGCATGCTCAATCCAGTCCCAGGGGAGGCAGCACAATCCACGTGTGGTCTCTGGTTTAAAGGACAATGGGCATCTCTGCTGGCGATTTATTACCAGGGTGACCAGTATAGTAATACAGTAATACACGGAGCAATTTATATTCAGCTGCCGAGATTACTGGCACAGAGAAAGGAAGTGACTTCATTTGTCTTCCATCCGACCCTTCAAGATGTAAAATTATTTCTTCTCACACTGCCAGAACAAATGCACTCCACTTAGTGTGACCCAGAAGCACATAATTTATTAAATGACACAGTGTGGCTCCCATAGAAATGATTACTACATATGCATGCAGAGTACTGGTATGGTGATGGCTTAGATCAGTGTATGTGTGTGTGTGTTGTGTGCGTGTGTGTGAGCATACTGCATGTGTGCCTGTGGGTTTTCTGATAAAATGAAGGGCCTTTTTATTTTCAAAAGGCCCACAGCATATGAGAGAATCGGAGTAGCGGCTCCAGACTTGTGGCTCGAAACGCTGTTGTACTAGTTCCGAATCCCTGGCATACACAGTTTAAGAGGGCCCAGGGCTTCAGAGAGTCCCGTGGGCACTGGCCTCTCTGTTTCTGCAGTGAAGCACAACATCTTGGTGTCTTCTGAAGACAGGAAGTGCGGTGGGCGGGTCGAGATGACAGAGGCTGAGATCCAGGACAAGTGTAACCTTCAAAAACACACACCCCAGCGATGAGATCTCTCTAACAAGATCCATTTCTACCGCTGCCCAAAGTTGGGGCACCATTTAGGGACCAAGCCTGCGCCTGGGAGGGGTGCTTCATATTCAAACCGTTAGCCACTACCTAGACGCTGCTGGCCCCATCCCTGACCGCGGCGCTCGCTGAATCTCCGCATCTCACATCCAGCTGTTGCCTTGCCATCGACACTTACTTTAACAAGCGTGGGAAGCTCAGCTGAACTTTTGAACTTCCTGCATCCCTCACTCTTTCCCATCTCCGTGGAGGGCAATTCCTTCCTTGCAGTTGCTTAGTCATCCTTGAGTCTTGATTCTCTCCCACTCCACATTACAGATTCATCAACCAATTCTTCCTCCTAGAATAGTTCCAAAAGGCACCCACTTCTCCACAGCTCCACGGTCCCCATCCCACACCACCTTTGCTTCTCCCCTGAATCTGGAGGAACCCTCTGACAGGCCTTTAAAAAAACTCTGTACCCTTTCTCCCACTTTTTATATTACATTTTATTTTATTTATGAAGAGTGCTTTAATTAGCATATACGAAGTATTGGGTTTTGTTACGGCATTTTCAAACACAGCCACTGTTGATTCTTCCCTCAGCCCTTCCCCGTATTCTCTGAAGTGTTCTTCTGATGTATTTGAAGACGTCTCTATTAACAATCAAACACACAATAGATAATAGGATAAAAGCCCTAGGTCCATTCTTCCTCCAGCCTCTGTAGTATTGCTGCATGACTATTTTTGTTTTAGTAACATCGCACTCTTCCAACTCCAATGACTGCCCATCTCTTGCTCAAGTTGAACGCAAAATCCTTTCCAGGCATACAAACGCTCTTCCTCTCGCCTTGCTTTGCCCCCTCCCACAGGTGCAGCCTTCCAGTTGTCTCTCAACAGCCTTAAGGATGCTCTTGCCTTGGTCCTAGTTATTTCTCCTCATGCGTGTTCTCTCTCTTCCTTCAGGTACTCACCCATTGTTTCCTGAAGTCTGACCCCACCAATTGTCTACATGGGACAAACTCAAGTGTTCCTCTACCCTGGGATTTCCTAAAAATTGCCTGCTAAGAGCAATAGTTTATATGCCTTGACCTCACCCCTGGCTTGCCCCCCTTTCTATGCTGAAATGGATTCACACGATGACTTAACTAGGTGGAGCTACCCTGTGGGAGGAGGCTCACTAACTGTCTCCCTGAGCTGAACGGTGCGGTCTCATTGCATATAGGTAAGCTGGATACCAGCATGTACATGTTCCAGGAGTGAACCTTCGATCCTGCTGCAAGCCAGAAATCTCATCTGCAGGCTAGGGCAGGGATTTTGAATTTTATTCTTGGCGTGTGTAGTGATATAAATGGGAAATGCCACCCATAGACTTGGTTATTTGAAGAGCTGGTCCCCAGGTGGTAGCACTGTTTGGGGAGGCGTTTTTTAGCCTTGGTGGACCAAGTGTTTCACTGGGGGCCAGCTCTGAGACTTTCTAACCTTGTTCGGCTTCCAAGTTGCTCTCTTCACTTCCTGTTTGTGATTGAAGATGTGGCCTCTCGGCTGCCAGCTCTGGCCACCATGCCTGCCACTTGCTGCTTCTGCTCCCCGCCCCCCCCCGGACAGATTCTCTGTAACCAACAGCCAAAATAAAGCCTTTTATCATAGCAACAGGGAAGCAACTCATACAATGCTGCCGTGTAATGGCCACGTTGTCAACAAACGGTCTCCTTTATTTAGCATTATTTTAGCAAATTAAAAAGGAGCCACACATGTACTTAATGACGTTGGAGTGCACGCTTTGAAATCAAATGCTGAGCTTTTTGTCATACAAATGCATAATGATGAAGACAAACAAAGTGTGTGCTTTCCAGGGAGACAGTGACACAGAATCACACATGTCCTCTCCACCATGCTTGAAGGCTTCGGCTGCTCCCAGGACCCACTGAAACCTCAAAGGCTCAGGTGCAAACTAACATTGCCAGCCAGAGGCCAGCCGCATCTGGCCGCACACTGTGCCCCATGAACCTGTTGGAATTTGGGTATAAACCCTGAGTTCATTCACTTGTACACAATTCATCAAAAGACTCATCTTTGTCTCTACCCAGTACACAGGAAAAGGCAAGTACCCTGGGCTATGAGGAGCAAGAGCTGCAGAAGGAGCCCTGTTGTCTTTTCCCAGCATCCTCTGGGAGTCAATGGACTACCACAGAAGACCCATGCTGTGCCTGGGGTACAGACTAGGGAATGTGTGTGCATGTAGCCCCTTAAGTTAGTATAACTATAGGCTATTTACCCAGCTAACATAGAAGTTGATTCATACCGTTTCCTGTGGGTTAGTCACTAGACTAAAATGTGTTGATACCCACTAAGGATTTTCAGCCACCGGGGAGATGGCTGTCCCCACACATCCCACACATTTATTTATTCATTTATCCATTCATGTGTGGGTGTGCATATGAAGGTTAGAGACAACCTGCTGTTTCCTTCCTTCCACCGTTTGAGTCCTGTGTGTTGGAGACTCAGGTTGGCAAGCAGGCACGTAGCACCTTTTCCAGCTGAGCCATCTCACTGGCCCCAGCCCTTGTCTTTTTAGACAAGGTCTCACTCTGTAGCTGCACAGTAGCCTTGAGCTTGCTATGTCACCCAGATTCAATCTCAGCCTTGTGATTCTCCAGCCTCCAGCTCCTGAGTACTGGGGCTATAAGACTGTCTGTCTCACTAAACTTTACAGTGTTAATTACATAGGTATGACTCAGTTTAAAAGTGGAGGAAGCCGAGATGCATGTTCATCAAACAAAACGTCCACAGCCACACCATAGGTTGTCAATCAACGGAGATGCCATTTGAACGTCAGTCAGCAGATTCCAGTTGTGGCCCCTGCTCTGCAGCTACCCACACTGTCCCGGCAGTGACAATGGAGGACTCTGGCAGTCTGCCTTCCATTTGATTAACAGTTTGGGTAAAGATTACATGGCATGGAGATCAGATTCACGTATAACCTAAAGGGTAAGCAGAACCTGTAGAGAAAATGAACCAAACAAATGCACACCTGAGCGTAGGCTCCTCCACCTCAGTGCTGTTGACACTTGGGGTGAAACATTTTTTCCTTTGTGAGGAGCATGATTAGATGTCTGGCAACAGTCCTGGCTTCTGGTCATTGGATTCCAGTGACAACCCTAGTTAGGACAACCAGAAATATTCCAAACATTGCCAAATGTCACCCAAGATATAAAACTCCTTCTGGTTCAGAACAACTGACTTCATTTTTATCTCACCGGCTTGATTTCATCATTGTGGCAAGAAGGAGGTGGGGTTGAAACTGAAATCAAAGTTACCTGACTCCAGATGGCACGCTCTTATCACGACAAGTTAACTTGCAACGAAGGTAGATTCCCGTAGTTGGAGCCAAAACCAAATAAAACAGAGTACAAACCAAAGAAAGAGTTGGAAGAGTAAATGCAAAGAAAGGCAGGTGGGTAGGCCAGCAAAGGGCCATAAGGCATGAGTGTGTAAGCCTAGCACCGGGAAATGGTCAACTAAAGGAAGAAATGTTCCAAGATGGGGGCACTGATGCAAACAACCTTGGCTAGAGAAAATTCAAAGATGGGAAGAGAGGAACTGGAAGGAGTCGCACACATTCAAACTAAGAGGGAAAGAAACAGAGCTGGAGACTTGCCTTGGAAAACCTGGAGACTCGGGAAGTAAGCCAGTATACGTCTTTTGATACTTTTTCCTGGGTGAAATAAGAACTGGGGGCTTTTTAAAATTGTAATAAACAGTTGGATGAGGTGGAGTTCTTAAGAGAAGAGCTAATTTTATCAAAATTTCTTTTGAAATTGATGTCTTTAAGGGAGAAAGAGAAGGGAAAGGATGAAGAGAGAGAGAGAGAGAGAGAGAGAGAGAGAGAGAGAGAGAGAGAGAGAG
>JABTXL010006571.1:7325940-7422288 GCA_025134845.1 Neodon shergylaensis
GAGAGAGAGAGAGAGAGAGAGAGAGAGAGAGAGAGAGAGAGAGAGAGGAGAAGGAAAGGAAAGGAAAGGAAAGGAAAGGAAAGGAAAGGAAAGGAAAGGAAAGGAAAGGAAAGGAAAGAGGAAAGAAGAAAGTGCTCACTTTGAACAACCTGAAAAGTTCAATTGACCAAAGAATGAAGACAATTCTCCCAAGGCCATTAACTTCCTTAGCAAATTCTCCTTGAGTTTGGACTACATACACTTACTCTCAAGCCACGCTGCTTCTATCTCACCCTTGTGTGACAGACACACGCAAACCATCTTTGCATACATTGAGGACGTTGTCAATCAATTTGTACCCTCTGACAAGTTCTGTCCTCAGCTTGAGATGCCATCAGTCTGCCTTCTACAAGAGTTCTTCTGCCTTTGTGCATCTTGGAGACTGAACTTGAGAAAAGACTCCTCCAGATGTTTTCTAGCAGAGGGACCCTTCAGCAGCATCCCCAGGCCCTCTCCTTTCAAACAAATATGCATTATTTATTTATTTATTTTTATAATTTTATAGTTTTAATCTTTCAGTAAGAGCATGTTTCTTCTTTTTTTAAAAAAATTTATTTACTTATTATGTACATAGTGTTCCACCTGCATGTATGTCTACATGCCAGAAGAAAGCACCAGATCTCATTACAGATGGCTGTGAGCCACCATGTGGTTGCTGGGAATTGAACTCGGGACCTCTGGAAGAGCAGCCAGTGCTCTTAACCTCTGAACCACCTCTCCAGCCCGCTGAAGTTTCTTATTAATGGTGCTAATCTTTTTAACAATTACAGATACTGCCTCTGTGCCCTCTTTTTGTCTACCACACTACAGCGTCTCATATTCTTCCTACCAAACTGCACATTTCCCCGCTCTGTCTACTCTTTCACTGCAGATCTGACCACGTACTGCGAGCAGTAGCCACGCCACATCCTGAATGTTGTGCTGTCTTGAAATGTCCTCTGCCAAAGAAAACTGAATATAACCTCACTCGAATTTTTGGAACTTAAGTAGGACACAACAAAATCCTTTGCCAGAATGCTATACAAAATGACCTGTAGTGAAGTTCATTATAAGCCTGTTGCCCTCTGAAACTTCATGAACACAGTCCCCACTGCCAGTGGTTCTCCCGGGATTCTGCTCATCCTGACTCCCAACAGAATAGCCCACTAAGTTCTGCTTGCAGATCTCTAGGCTTTCTCTAGTTTGGAGCACCAGACTTTCCACGGAACAGTCTAAAGGTCTAAGAAAAGTATGCTTATGTTTATAAAAAGCAGTGGCCCTACTCCTGGTACCAATTCTTAAAAGTATAATATTTTGGTGGCTTTTTATCATTTCATACATGTATACAATATAAAACATGTTAACCCCCACTCCTCCCTTTAGCTCTTCCCAGATTCATTCCCATCCTTCCCAACTTTATACCCTCATTTTTAAAAAATAGCCTATTGATTCTAATGTTTGCTACCCATATATACATGGGTGTGAGGCCATACACTGGAGCATGACCCATTTAACCTGGTACCAACTTTATGTATTAAGATGCTTTTTTGTTGTTGTTGCTATGCCCAAATACCTGACCAGAAGCAAATTAAACGATAAAATACTCATGACAAAGAATAAATACAAAATATTTGAAACAAAACAAACAAGCAACAGCAGAAGCAACTTGAGTGAAGGTTTATTTTAGTTTTAGGTTTGGAGAGATAGAGACCATTTTATGAAGGACAGCAAGAGTGTGCTGTGGCTGGTCACACTGTGTGCACAGCCTGGAGACAGAGAAATGGCAATGCTGGGATGGCTTCTCCTTTAGATTTAGGGTAGAACTCCATGGCCTTGAATGGAGTCACCCACACTCAATGTATTTCTTCTCACCTCAGCTAAACACCCTCCAAGACAGACTTGGAGGCTTGCCTCATAGAAGATTCTAAATCCAGTCAGAGTAGGTAGTGAAGATCATGGAAGACGAAAGAAAGACAAATCTGGGTGAGATGGTCCATGAGGCTTTCTGCACCAGGCTTAGTTCATTGCAAGGAAGCATGCATTCTAGAAACAACATAACAAGTATTCCTTCTTGTCTGTGGAGCCTTGAACTGGTCCACTATTTTTATATCTTATCTTTCTCCCTCAGTTTCTGAAAGCTATAAGTCAATTTTCTCTTTGCATGGATCTCCAAACCTGGGCAATCCACATACGTGAAATCTTTTTTCTAGAAGTCATATTTAATTTTATGTGTATAAGTGTATTGTTTACGTGTGTGTGTGTGTGTGTGTGTGTGTGTGTGTGTGTGTGTGTGTGTGCAACAAGTATATGCAGTGCCAGTAGAGACCACAAGAGGGTGTCAGATCCCCTGGGACTAGAGATACAAAGGGTTGTGAGCCTCCCAGTGAGGATGATGCGAACTGAACCCGGGTCTTCTGCAAGAGCAGTATGTGTTCTTAACTGATGGGCCAGCTCTTCAGCAGCTAAAATAAAGCCATGTGAGGGGTGTCTTTCACGTTTGTCTTCTTTCACTTAGCATAGCATCTTCAAGATCTGTGTGCTCCATGGTATGCGTCATTCTTTCTTCTAGCGGTTAAAAAAATATCCATTTATGGGCTGGAGAGATGGCTCAGTGGTTAAGAGCATTGCCTGCTCTTCCAAAGGTCCTGAGTTCAATTCCCGGCAACCACATGGTGGCTCACAACCATCTGTAATGAGGTCTGGTTCCCTCTTCTGGCCTGCAGACATGCACACAGACAGACGATTGTATACATAATAAATAAATAAATAAATAAATAAATAAATAAATAAATAAATAAATATAAAAAAATATCCATTTAGGGATGCACTGCGTTTTGTTTATCCATTCATCAGCTTACTAGCATTTGGGTTATTTTAACTTTGGGGTGATTCCGAATAACAAGGTTATGAATGCTTGTGTGTAAGTGTTTGAAAGGACAGTTTCGTTTCTCTTGGATGTGTACTAGGGCCAGGATGGATGAGTAATAAAATTCCCTTGCTGAACATTCAAAATCCTGAGACATTGCCAACTTGTTTTCCAAAATGGCTGCCAGTCCAATAGCCCAGTTAGCAACATATGAAGATTATAAAGGGTTTTTTCACTTTCTCCCCAATAGCTTATAATGTCTGTGTTTGTTTTTGGTTTTCTGAAGGACTATCTCATAGTTTTCATATATATTTCCCTAAAAGCAACAGGTGACCAGTAGAAATATGCAGCCAGGTACAGACACACCTTTTGTCCCAGCACTCAGGAGGCAGAGGCAGGTAAATCTCTGAGTTCAAGGACAGTTGGGTCTACAGAGCGAGTTCCAGGACAGTCAGAGTTACACAGAGAAACCTTATTTTGAAAAACCAAAATAAAATATTAATATAAACTTTTCAACAAAGGAGTGAATAATAGTGAAGAGTTTCTATTACTTATGCTTTTCAAAACTTTTTCTGCTGTGACCTGCAAGGCTTTGAGACTGACCAGTTGTGGTGACAGGGATGGAGACATGACAGATCCATGTACAGCAAAGTTGGGCTCTGGGCCTTGTGCTCTGATGGAGATGCAGCAGTAGCAGCAGCTAGGAAGCTCACAGAACTTATTATATTTAGTTGAATGAGGAGGTGAGTTAGTAAACCTTGATAGGGGGTCCTTGTAGGGGAACAGTCTCAAACAGTGGTCACAGGGAGGAGGAAGCTGTGGTTGATGGTTTCTGCGCAGTCAACATCTATACTCTGACCAGGACAACACATTGCCTTTCCCACCAGTAGGAGGCATTGGGGTCCTTGACATGGCCACGTTCCTGTCAATCACCCATGTTCACTCAGGGTATTATCCACTTGTCAATCTTCAGAATCCTAAATTCAGTTTTCCCTCTATCCTTCTGTGATTTAAAATCCCCGGAAATATGTCATTATGATGGTTGAGACTTAAACTGCCATTATCTCTCATCATTACCTTATATTTCTGTAGCCAGTGGCTGTCTTTTCTGTCTGGTGTTGTATAATATTGTTTTTATTGATCTGTAATTATTATTTACATTTTATGCTGGGTCACAGCTAAAAGTCTTTGGGACCATTCTGTATGTACCCCCTGAATATGAACATTGTTATCTTCAGAATTCTGAAAAGTTCTCAGCAATTTCCACTTTAAATTTACCCCTCTGTAGTCCCTCTTTGTTCTCCAGTTGTCTACTAGTGGGCCTGTTCCTTAAACATATTTCATCTGCTCTTATGGTTTTTTTTTTTAAAAATATCTGGACATCTCTGTGCAGCATTCTAAGGTCCTCAGTCCTTTTTCCTCTTTGTTAATTCATCTCTCGAGAACTTTAAATTTTAGTTACTTAAAAAACTAGACAAGGGTTGGACAGATGGCTCAGTGGTTAAGAGCACTGGCTGCTCTTCCACAGGACCAGGATTCAATTCCCAGCACCCACAGGGCAGCTCACACCCATCTGTAGCTCCAGTTCCAAGGGATCTGATACCCTTCTGGCCTTGACAGGCATTGCACACACAGGGCGCACAGACTTAACACACAGACTAAATACTCATGCGCATTAAAAACAATCAGACAAAGGAAACTGAAGGAGTTTTCAGGGTTCTGCTGTAGTCAGGCCAATATGCTCCCATATGGAACACAACCAACTCTAGCAGAATAAAAACTGCCTGAATAAATCCACTCCATGTCGGTGGCTTTACCAAAGCACAAGGGCAATGCCAGCCACACAAACCAGAACAACCCTCTGGACTAATGCGATTGCTTTATACTCCTTTGTCAACTATTTGTCACATGATACCTTGGACACACCTACTCCCTAGTCAAAACTTAGCAGGACATTCAATTACCAAGTGCAAAACCCACAAGTATCGTGTCCCACAGTTCTTCTAGTGCATATGGTTGTAGATACAAAAAAACTAAACAGGCTTAATTTGCTTTTTTTAAAAAAAAATTCAGATGCATTCCTAGTTTTTGTACAGTGGCTTAAAAATTATTGATTGATTGATAGAGTTATGGAGTCTTGCTGTGCAGTTCAGGAACTCATAACAAATTAAATGTTAGGGTGTTTTTTGTTTGTTTTTTCATTTTCTATTCGATTTGGCTCATCTGTAATTCTGTTTTCGTGTTTAACAATCTTCCTTTCTATGCTTCCCATTCCACTGTTCTTAGCTGTGATTATTTTAAACAGTGTTATCCAACTCAGTTCTTTCTGATAGTCTTATTGATTGAAGTGTGCATATCCTCCTGCTCTTCTTTGCCGGAGGACGTCTGTTCAGAGTGGATTACTTGTCTGTATTATGTAGTTTCTCATTGTAAGTGCATCTTCATTTCGAAGCTTCACTCCTTCCTGAGTGCATCCTGTGCCTGTGTTTTCAAGGTACCCCAAGGTAGCAAATCAGTGCCAACTATTTTATTTTAATAATTGATTTTATTGTCATATTTTACACAGTGTGATTCACCATTTCGAAGTGTGTTTGACAAGATCAGACACCTGCGGCATCCACCATCTGAAGTCTGTAGGTTACCTTTCAGGAAGGAAAGCGGTCTAGGAGACTGCAGTGAGGACTCTCATCTTTCACAAATCCTAGTCCACAGAGAAAGTTCTCCGAAGACATTAAAATGACACACTCTATGGCTCCCAAGTCCCACACGGCTGCTGCCTCAGGTTCAGCCCCCAGGCTTACTACCCTCTTTCAGCCCTGTCTCCTTCCCGTTTGCACTCGTGTATTTTACTGAAATATAACATTTATGCGGAAAAAGACACCACCCTAAGTATATATTCAAATACCACTTTGCGACCGAACACACATGGGCACTCAGATAAGGAAGAGTAAGGCAGCTGCTAGGACACAGCCTCATTAGTCTCACTCCTGACAGCGCGTGCACACACACACTAATTAAATAGCTTTGCGTTTATGCTCTTCTGCTTATCGAAAATTATTTAAAAAGAATTTTCTGGACCCCAGTGCTAGCCAGTCCCCTGCAGGACAAGTTTCCAGGACTACAGACTGCCAATTTCCATACATAATCATGGTTTATTATATTTAACTGTATGTAGGTGCAACTATACAGCAGTTTCTGAGTCTGGCTTCTTTTGTTATTTATTTATTTATTTTGGATACAAGGCCTTGCTATATAGCCCTGGCTATCCTAGAACTCACTGTGTAGACCAGGCTGGCTTTGAGCTCACGGAAACCAGCCTACCTCTGCCTCCCGAGTGTCCAGCTTCCTTTCTTCCTTTTGAGCTCTGCTGTATGGTGAATAGGATTTAAGGAATTTCTTTCTTCTGGCTAGTAATTTTTAGATGGCCTGCCTCAGGACAATTTTCATATGACTTGGCTGCCTCATCTCCAGACATACTTCATGTTTAAATAGTCTTTGCAGATCCGCCTCTTTGATTCTATTTCATTTGCTTTAACTGGTAACTTAGATCTGAGATGCACAAACACAAACAACGGGGTAAAGAGTGATTTGTACAAACTCATCTTTCAGTCATGACCTCCTGCCCGGGTGGGATGTTGCACGTTCGAGGTGAACAACATTTATAGCAAAGCCAGTGAAAAGGTGAGTGACTGGAGCTAGGGGTAGGAGGAAAAGTGGATGTGCTTGCTTGGGGACAGACTTTCAGGGGAGTTGACATGAACTACCAAATGTGGACAAAATGGTCCTGGTGGCTCTGCAGTAGGTCATCAGCGTGTTGCTGGTTTAAAAGCATCTGCTGCCATTCTAGATGTAATCCGCTAACGTGCCTTCTGGGTGGTACCTGTAGAGGAAGAGCTCTTCTGCAGCGCTGGTCTGACTCTGGCTAAAGCTGGAAGTGTGGACAACCACAAACAGAAGGTTTTGCTAACTTACATATACTTCGAGTGTATGCATTCCATACTGTCGTCCTTAAATCTCTTGTAGGTTCCGGGCTCCAGGTCACACTCTGAACAATTAAAGGACAGGAGACTGCTTGTCTGGCCACTTGGGCAGATGGGAGATTTGCACAGCAGAGGCCTTGTCGGAATTATTGCTTAAGTACACCAGTGTTGGTCTTTTCCAATAGTTGTTACCAGGGTCATCTTGCCCACTGGGCACAATTATGCTTTTCCTGATAAGAGTACAGAGGACTTAAAGGCAGACCAGCCTTAATGGTGGCTGTGACCCTGTGCTGACCCCTTGAGCTGACCCTTAGAGGCAGGGTTCTTTGCTATGGGGATGGGCCTAATGGCTGGTATCAGGGTTGTCTCCCTTTGTTTTAGGAAATGAGCCTAATTGGGGGTCAATCCTAGTGAACAAACACATCCTAGCATCCTAAATTTCTCTTATCTCTAACAAGCCTGGTTAGCGCCCTACTTATCCTTGGGGTATTTTGAAGGCAGAGTTCCTTTAGCTGAATTCCATTTGTCTGACTTAAAGCCTCCTAAGTAAATCTAGTAGTAAGTCCTTTATAATACCAATTCTAGAGTTTCTTCTACCTTACCAGTAGAACAGCCGTTTCTGGGGTGGGCGAGGGGGTGGTGAGATGCAGTTCTGGCAATGTCTGAAGACATTTTGGTTGGCACACTACCGGCATCTGGCAGGCAGAGCAGAGGAGTGGGGGATAAACAAAACATACACCTTAAAACAGCACACTATAGCTCACTACAACAACAACAAAAAAAATCTAGCCGGAAGAGTTGGCAAGGCCAGTGGCCAGATCCCCCTTCAAGGCCCAGCGGCCAGATGCAGGTTCCACACCGTGTGAACTACCTTTCTGAAAGTGACTGCCCCACATTTGGTTCACTCCAAGTCTGCTGCTCTAAGTAGTGGGACTGGAGTCATGATGGCTCAGTGGTTAAGAGCACAGACTGCTCTTCCAGAGGACCCAGGTTCAATTTCCAGCACCCATATGGCAGCTCACAAATGTCTGTAATTCTGGTTTGAAGGGACCCAACACCCATGGCAAAACAACAATGCACATAAAATAAAAATAAACAAATAAAAGCAGCAACAACAAAACCTCTAGTAGTGGGACCTGAATCCATCAAATCACTCAGAGTTGAGTGATGTCACACGAATCTGATATTGGAGGAACCAGTGATGCCTGATGATATATATATATATATGTGTGTGTGTGTGTGTGTGTGTGTGTGTATGTGTGGTTATATATATATATATATATGGTCATTACAATTAAGCGGCAAAAATTTCCTATGATTTATGCCACTATTTTTATATCAGCATTGAGAACATTAAAGTTTTAAGGGTACCCAGCAAATCGGAATGCAAAATAAAGTATTTGAGAATTTGAGAAACAAAGATTTCAGTGTCGGTTCCTACCCCCCACCCCAATTCAACTGCGAGGCACCCTTTTCCTTCATCCACAGCTCTCATCACTTGCACTCAGGGTGAAGCTGATTTCAATATTTCTGCAGTGGAGGTGCCAATTTAAATATTGCCCCTTCCTCCTCCAGAGAATTCAGGCTACCGCTACCCACGGATGCATTTCCACTGGGAAGCTGAGGCGTTTTATAATGATTCGATCTATTTTGTAGCTGGTGTTTCCATTGTAATGCTATTACCGAACCAGTGTCGTGACAAATCGTCTGTTTATGAGGAAAATCACTTCTACAAGAAGTAGAAAATTAGACATGCTTCTGTTCTGCAACAAAACCTGGATGGGGAGGGGGAAGGAATTCTCCAATTTATTCCCATTTGTACCAGCAGAGAAGCTTTAGAAGATGAATTTTTTTAACATCTTCCAAAAACGATTAGTAATTACAAATACGATGTAAAAAAAAAATGCAGTTCCCCTAATCCTAACGAAGACCAACACATTCTCAAGCTTTCACTGCCACGGGCCCTTTAAGAAAACCAGGCACTTTTAACTCCACCCCTCTGCCGACTGGAAGCCTGCAGGTCGCTTTCCCAAGGCAGTTAGTTTTAGTGATAAACACCAAAGAGCTAATTTACACCCCTACCCTGCCAGCAAGGAATGTTCCCGAAGCTGTAAACCCTCTACATGTGGCGGTCTGGAGGTCGGGTGAGAAAAGAACAATAGAAAACTTGTGAAGTATGGAAGCCACGCCCACCCCAGACTGCCCTGCACTGAATAAAGCGGAAAGAATGCAGTTAAATCCCAGTCCCCGGCAGGGCTCCCCATACCCCATCCATCTCCCCATGAGTCGGTTTTCCAGAAGCGTGCTGAGAGTGTAGGAGCTGAGTGTCTCCTGTCCCAGACCCAACATGGCAAGGACAAGGAGCCAAGTAAACTTAGTGGCTCCCTCAGCAGAGGCTTATTTAAATTGGCGATATACTCCTATAGGGGAAAGCCCTTTCCCCCTCGATTTTTTTCAAAACTGTTGTCAAATTGTGCTTCACCGACAGTGCTTTCAGAAGTCCCCTCAGCACTAAACTGAAGAATGTCTAGGACAAGTTTGGGGGGCTCACTGGAATTTCTGAGTTGGCTAGGAGCAGCCATCTTGGTAGAGATGAGGTCAAGGTTCCTCCCTTGGCAGGATGATGGACAAGGTTGAAATGAAGGTTTGATGGACAAGGGGGAGTGGGACTAAGAAAGAGGACCCCGATTTCTTAAGTCATACTAAATGCTTTATATAAACTCCTGGAGCAGCTGACGGCTAGAAAACATCTTTAACCCACCCCACCCCTGCCCCCCCTTTTGCATTTTGTTTCCATGAGTTTGTTCTTCCTTTGACTAAACTCGGATAATAAAACCCGTCTGATCAGTTTCACTTTCCAATTTTTTTACCCGTAAGTGAAAGCTGTTTGGTATCAGCGGGGTGAAGTGTTTAGACCCTGTTCACCTGCTAAGCCAGTTTCCTGCAAGCCCTTCGAGGAGGGAAGGGCCTAACAGTATTTGAGTTTCTGATTGTTTGAGGCTGGCTCTCTACGGTAGTAATTACGGTTTTATTTTTACCTCCTGGAGTTTTGTAGGAGTTGGTGAGCGGTAATAATGGTTATACAGTTCCCTTACTTAATCGTGGCTATTTGTTTAGCATTGTGCCTGCAGTTACTTTGGAAAATTGGCACTTGAAGTGTGTTTCAACCCTTCTGGAAAAAATACTCCCGTTTCACGACTAGACGAATCTTGGTGTCTTAATCCTATTTCGTGCAGAAAGTGTTTGCAAGAAGCAAAGGGGAAAAGGGTGGAGGGGGCTGCGCTCGGTTTTAAACAACTGGACGAAAGGGGTTTGTCTTCTCTGCAAAATTCTTTCCCAAGCGAGGCTAACCTGTGGCTGCCGTCTTGCAGTGCCCCTTCCCCCCACCCCGCCACCTCCCGGGGCCCACTGCAGGGGAACTTTCTGTTCCTAGCTCCAAGCGAGCCTCTGCATGAAGCAGCCAGAGAGATCCACGCGCGCCAGCGCCGACGGAAGGTGCCAGGCTACAGCTTGGCGGGGGTGGGAGGGTGGGGTGGACCGAGGAGCCCGGCTGCCCTCCCACGTGTCCCGGCACCTGCAGGGCTGGCGCGGTCGTGGAGTCCGCCTTTCTCCGGAAGAGGCGGCGCGGCCGTGGGTTGGAGCCTGGGACGCAAGGGCCCGGGGCGGGAGCACGTGCGCGGGAAGGCGGCGCGGACCCGAGCGTGTGTGTGCGTGCGAGCCGGTCGCTGAGCGCGGGGCTGGGGCTGCGGGGACGTCCCCCGCCGAGCGCGCCAGGCCCCGGCGTTGCAGTACTGCCCGAGTCCGGGCGGGGTCTCTGTTCCCTGGCGGAGCAGCTCGCGCGGCCGCGGGAAGCGCCCTCTCTTTCTCCGCCGCCGCGCGTCTGCGCCCTGTCGCCCGCGCCGCGCTCTGAGCTCCCCGCTCCCCGCCGCGCGCCCGGCCCCGCGCCCACTCGCCGCGCGCCCGGCCCTCCGCGCCCCTCTCCGGGCTCCCCGCTTCGCCGGCTCGCCGGCTCCCCGGCTCCCCGCGCCCACTCGCTCCGCCATGGCGGACAGCGCGAGCGAGAGCGATACCGACGCGGCGGGCGGCGGCCCGGCAGCCATGCAGTCGTCCTGCTCGGCGACCTCGGGCGGCAGCGGCGGGGGCGGCGGCGGGAAGTCGGGGGGCATTGTCATCTCGCCGTTCCGCCTGGAGGAGCTCACCAACCGCCTGGCCTCGCTGCAGCAGGAGAACAAGGTGCTGAAGATCGAGCTGGAGACCTACAAACTCAAGTGCAAGGCGCTGCAGGAGGAGAACCGCGACCTGCGCAAAGCCAGCGTGACCATCGTGAGTGCACCCCGTCGACCGGGTGGGGGACCCCGAGGGCGCGCACCCGCGAGGGGCTGCGGGCCTGGGGACCCAGGGAGCCGGCCTTGGGGTTCACGCGCGTCCTCCCTCCCTTGGGGTGTTGAAGGTGCTTGGGGAGACCCCATACGTCTCCTCTTCGCCCCGGGTGGAGGCCCCTCCGAGGCAGGGCTGGAGGCTGGCGGCGTGGCTTGGGGGGCGGGGTGGGACTCTCTCAGTCCTCTGATGCCTGGAGACTCCGAATCGCGCACCCCCACCCCCACCCAGTCCTCATGAATGGACGAAGCTGGGGTCTGTTTGGGGGCTAGTGGGGGAGCCGGGGTGTGTCGCTGGGCAGGGCACCCAGTTGGCAGAAGCACGGCGCTTTGCTGGATCGCCGGCGCAGGGGGAGGGAGAGAGTGGCCCGGAATCCGGGAAGTGGAGTTTTCTGGCCAGGATAGAGAGGGAAGGGCGGGCACTATTGCTACACTAGTACCTCGTTCGGAATCCCTGTCCTTTTGGACTACTAGGTTGGGCGGGTACAGAGAAGGGGGGAGTGTAGCGTCTGGCACTGGCTGGGACAGGGTTGGAGCTGAAGCCAGGATGGAGGGTGGCCGCTGGGACCGCCTGGCTGAGCAAGGATGTACGTGCGTCTTCTTCATTGGTGGTGGAGTGCTTAGGAGTACTTGCCTGTGAGTCTGGGTACTTGACGGGAACACAGGCCATCTGTTCTGTTTCTACCTGGCCCCTCGAGGCTCTCTGGAAGAGGGTAAGATTAGTCTGAGATCAGCCTCCTGGTGTAGCAGAGTGGAAAGGCCCCCGTAGCGGTGATGAGGCGAAACGTAACTAGAAAAAGTACGCGTTGTGCTCTCACCTCCCATCCTTGCCAACTCCACATCATTAACATGCAGAATCCCCCACAGACAACCCTATTCAGATCAAAACAGTTTCCCGGCCAGCAGCACGGAAGAAAATGTCAAGAAATCAAGGAGGATAAATTGCCAGAGCCGCTTGCACACAGCTGATTAGATGAAACCTTCCAGCGGAGAAAAGAAATTTGATGATGGGTCAAGGATCACATCCTGGAGACGAAAACGGGACAAATTTAAGCTGCCCTTGTGCCAAGAAAAAGTGAAGTGTGTGTGTGTGTGTTCCCTGTGCCTGGCTTCTCCATGGCCTTTCTTGGTTTGTGTAGATAGCAGGTTTCAGCCAAGGAGGCTGTGTGATTTGCAACCTAAATAGCCCGTTGATTTTTGTCGAAAAGCACCCTGCTTGCTTTCTTACAGCCCGGTTCCCTGGGGCTGGACCCATAAGCATGCATCTCGAGGTTGCAAGTTGTTGGACCGGCCTTTTGATAGGGAAGGAAACCGGTTTGTGGAGGTGATGGCCTGCAAGACTCCAGTCTGACTGGCCCAAGTGGGGACTTGGCAGAGTTGATTTGGAGCAGGGAGGACATCGGTGGCAGTTGTTTATTTAAGATTTGATGTAAATGAAAACTACTTTAAATTCCTTTAAAAAAAAAAAGCATTAGTCTTTTCACAGACCTTGAGCAGTGGAAAGGAACAGAGCTTACCTTCAGCCTCTTCCCTGCAGGCTAGGCTGCTGTTTGTTGACTTGCAGAAGACTCTGGAAGGGTTATCTGTTTGACCTGTTGACCTCTAAGTGTGCCTGTCACCCGCACACAGACACTGTGGCCTTGCAGGGACAAACGTGTTCATTGCTGGTGTGCAAGACCAGAAGTGTCCTGAATACTTGGGAACAGTGGGTAAGGGGGCAGTTTTGTTCTTAGCACTCCTAACTGCAGCTAACATGGGTCTGACATTGTTCATGCTGACAGTTTGAAAGTGTTGGGCAGGTCTCTCTCTCTCTCTCTCTCTTTTTTTAATCCCTAATGTATTCAGAGAGATAAAAGTGCTTGTGGTCCATCTGGGTCCCTCATTTTTGGCAGGGGTTAGTTAGGAGCTAATTGTCCTGTGTAGTGAAGGGATTGCTGCAGCTTTTGACCTGGGGTGAAGACGGGCCTGGGTGGGGCTTGGCCTCTCCAGTGGCTTTTGGATGCAGAGCAGACTGCCACCTGTAGAGTTCCTGCCAGTGTCAGGCTGTGTGGATTCCTGAAAGATCCGACCTGGAAGGCTGTGACAAGGCCAGGGCAGGCAAGGGAGGCCTCTACTATTTTCCACAGTTGTTGTTAATTTGACAGGAACATCGGGAGCATCATCCTGTTTCTTTCTTTCCTGGCTCTTATTAGTTCATCTAATTATAACGTTACCTTCCTTGTTGATGAGCACGAAAGGCGATGAAGGCTGTCCGTGGAGAAGAGAGAGAGAGAGAATGAGAGAGACCCATGAAAAAAGTAGGGTTTTTTTTTTTTTGAGTAGGCTTAGGCTTTCGGTAAAAATCAACAGAAAGTCGTTTCTCCCACCTGCTTGCTGCACCCTTGGTAGGCACAGCCGCCTCCACCAGCAGCTCCGAGAGTACCAGTGTGTTTGATAGAGTTGAGCGTCCCATGTCCACCCATATGGTTTACATCAGGGCTTTCTGGGAGTTGTATATTCTGTGGGCTTGGAAAAATGGACAAAGACATCGCTCACCCTAAGAGCATAACGAAGAATCCTGCCACCGTAGTAATTCTCTGTCTTCCTTTTTGCTTCCTCCTGTAAGACTTGGAAACTGTTGAGCCCTTACTGTGTAGTTTTGCCATTCCCAGGATGTTATATGTCGGGTGTGGAAACAGGTTGGGTTCTGTCACTTGGTAGAAAGAATTGAAGGCTAGTCCATGCTCTTGGTGTGTGTGTGTAGGCCTTGGATTGTTCTTTCATCTCTCCCTTTTATGTTGGGGGTCAGATCTTTCTCGCTTTAACCCACAGCCTGCAGATTAGGTTAGTCTAGCTAGCCAGCTTGCTTAGGGCCCCCTGTCCCTACCTCTTGAGGGCTAAGATTACAGGCTGGTTTCTAGGCTCATCCAGCATTCATGGCTTTCTCTTGGGTTAAGGGAATTGGAACCCAGTCCTCGTGACTATCCAGCAGGTACCCTCTCTCCTCAGCCCCTCTACAATGTTTATTTTCACGGCTTGTTTCTTTTGAGTGCTTGGATGGAAGCATTTATGTCTATCTACGTACCGAAGGACGTCTTAGTTGTTTGCAAGTCCTGGCCGTTGTGAGTAAATCCGCCTTAAACATTCTCATCTATTTGTCTAGACAAAAGATTTCAGCCCATTCGGGTAAATACCCAGGATTAGGGTTGCTGGGTTATGTGGTAACTGCATGTTTACTTTGGTAAGAAATCGCCAAACTATGTTCCAAAGTGTCTGGAAGTGTTTTCATTTCTACCAGTGTTAAGTGAAGTTTGGGGTGCCCTTCCCATCTTCACTGAGTGCTGTCCTGCGGCTTCTGGGATTCTGCTCTTTCTCAGGGTACTTGACCTCTTTTTCCACAGTCAGGTTCAGGGCCGATAGACGCTCCAGCTTTTGGGCTCTCCTGTCCGGTCCGATGCAGGCGGCTCCTTCCATTGTGGTTCCCATTTCAAGAAGGGTGGATCCTTTGCTCCTCGGCCTCTGTGTAGCAAGAGGTAGCCATCGCCTGTGGGGAGAATAACCTGTAACAGACCTCTTCCCGAGTCTTCAGTGTGCTTTTATCTGGGGCTTAGAGGGGGCTAGAGTGTTTTGAGTGATTATCCAGTTTTACCCGTTAAATCAGCGGCAGAGCCAGGCTACTGATTATAGATGACGATCTCATTTTTTTTTGGAGTGGGAAAATAAACAAACCAAATGCTTAGTCACCCCTTTGCACGGTATTCATGTGGTCGTCGGGATCAGCCTGCCAAGTCCTGGGAGAATGTGGTCTCTGGTTGTTTTGATTCAGAGCCTGAGGGTGGTCCCGGGGTGCAGGTGTGGAAGTACCATCCTGGGCAGTCCCTGTGGGGTTGCAGAGTTCTCAGCCAGCTGCTGATACTACATGTGTGAGCATGGTCAGCTGCCAGCTCCGCAGGTGTGTGTATGCCTTCTAGCTAGGCCCAGACATTCAGCATGTTTAGTTTGGAAATAAACGCCTGTAATCACTAGGATTTAAGTGCTGTTTCTGATAATAAAACAAATTCCTTCTTTATAGAAGTTTAGGTCAGTACAGAAATAAAAAGTTTTTTTTTTTAATTTTATGTTTGCCTATATGCATATATGTGCACCACATGTGTGCAGTGCCCTCAGTGGCCTGTAGAGGGTGTTGGATCCCTTGGGACTGGAATTGAGAGATGGCTGGGAACTGCTGTGTGGGTGCTGGGATCTGAATTAAGGTCCTCTAGAAGGGCAGCCAGTGCTCCTAACCTTGGAGCGGTCTTTCAAGTCCAATACAAAAGTCTTTAGAAGTGGTAGCCTAAAACAATGGCCGAATGCCATGTTTAGAAACCTCCAATGGCCTGTCCATCAACAATGGTGTTCTTACCCAGTGAAGGACACCCTATATATAGTTCGTAATGTGTATTTAGGATTATTTTATTTACTGTGGAGCCTCAGGCTGCAAGATTCCATTTTTAAGACTTAATTTTGGCAGGCCCATCAGTTTTGCCCCTGGAAAAGGGCGGGGTATCTTTTTTCCCCTCTTTTTGAAAAATGAAACATATTTTTGGTTCTTAAGGAGTCACGCACTTAACAAAGTTTTGAGGGAGCAAGCTGGGAGCTCAGTGTTAGGTCACTCTGTACACTTCTCTGAAAGAGACTGTCCTTGCACTGAAAGTTCTTTTTTTTTTTTTTTTAATATATCTGTGAGTGCCTTCTGGGTGTCTCATTCAAAGCACCCCAAACCTGATGGAGGTCACCACGTTCTTTTGTAGTCCTCTTGTTATCCTTTTGCTGGAAATGGGGACTAGTTAGAAATGGGGGCTAGTTAGAGAATGCACAGCGTTTGGTTTGTGGGGACAGCTGTTCAAGACCAGAGAAACGAGAAACCTGTCAAGCCAACAGCAAAGCTGCTTGAACTTTTTCTTTGTTCTCTCTCAGTCCAGGTCTGCTTTCTGTTTGTGTCCCAGGTGGTGTGGCTGACCCGACTTGCTTCTCAACCACTCTGTTCTGATCTGCTGGCCTGTGTGCATTTTCTGAGTCTACACAGGCCTAAACTGAGTTCCCTAGCCCCATCTGACTATACCGCTGGCTGGCGTATTTTGCCCTTCTGCTCCACCCTCGCATCTCCAGTGTGAATTCTAGTAGCCTATGCTGTCTCCACACCCATGTGCCCTGGCCTTGATGCTCTGTGAGCCGTGATTGGCCAGTCTCATAACCCATCTGCCACCACTCCCATCTTCTTCAGGAGAGGTGGGTCTTCCTGTGGGATCAGACTCCTTCTTTGTCCATGTTTCTCTGCAGTTGGCATCCGGGAGACACGGGAGGGTTGGTGAGCTGGCTCAGGAGGGGCCCTGTTTGCATTGGTTTTCTGGGGTGAGGGTTTTGTCACCTGCACTTGCTGTTCATAGGCCACTCCTGGCACAACAGCAAACCCCATCTTCATGGTTTGCCAAATAGAATAGGTGGATAAGTGGATACACTGTATATTGTGGGAACTCACTGCAGCCAGTGTGCCCTAAGCCCTGGCCTCTACCTTGTAGGCTACCTTGTAGCACATACCTGGATGTTGCCGCTACATTTCATTTGCAAGGGGACAAAGTGTCTTCAGGTTGAGTTTCCGAGAAAGGCCCAGGACAGAAGCAGGCCTGTTGGAAGTGGGCATGTTCACATTTGCTGCTTTGGTGGTACTGATGGTGACAGATCTTCCAGATGGTTCTTATGGCTTCTTTTGTATTAAAATCACCTACACTGCCTCTGGGAAACACCCATGACCATCATAGGGCAGGGAGATTGTGCAGATTCAGGGGACCTGGGTCTTGACTTGAGGATGGGTGTGAGAAGAGGTTCGGGAGCCTTGAGTCCAGAGCTGTCTCCTAAGGATACTCTGAGTGGAGGTGGGGATACCACACCCCCTGTAGGTGCATTCTTCATGCTTTTCTCCCCCTGAAGACATACCTTGCAGATAAAGGGCGATTACACCTAGCAATGCTAATGCTTGTGTTTAAGATGCAGCAAGGCTGAGCGAGGGGAAGTAAGCCGTATTTCTTGTCCTTCGGCATAATTTTTCCCTCAGTGGGGAGGCCTTGCATTTTCTCTTCAGTCACAGCGCCGGCTGCTTTTAGGTATATTGAATTATTGTCAAAGCTAGCAGAGTGAGTGCTCACAGGTTCAGTGTGTTTCTGACAGGAAGAGATGCTCTTGAAAACACTTGTAATGGCCAGGACCCTGGAATGGAAGCTCGCAGACTGGTCTTGCCTTCCACAGAAATCGTGTGCGTGTGTGCACGTGTGTGTGTAAGCACACATGTTTGATAGTTGTCAGATGCAGTGTGAAGTTTATCCCCACATCCACGTCAGTGAGTTGCAGATACCACCTTAGCTCTCTGAGGGATGAGGAATGTTGCTGCTGGCTCTTTAGAATCAGCGCTCCTCTCCTGTCTCTAGATCCAGGGGGGAGTGCATTTTATTTAAAAATTTGTTTAATTACTGATGTTCACTGTATACATCGGTGGTTTTTTTAAGGACATTTCCGTTCGGATATGTCATAGGCTTGGACCATGCTCACCCCTCAGTGACCCTGCAGGGTGGAGTGTGTTTCAGTGATCGAAAAGTCATGATGCTTCTTTGTTTGATGGTAGGAACTTGATCTCTGATCCCTCCCCTCTGTACCTTTCTTGCCCCAGAAAGGGACAAAGTGACAGCTAGTAAGAATGGCTCTTAAGTGACAGGGTCCGGTCCCCAGTGACTGCACCCGATCTTCTATGTGCCAGGTACTGAAAAATATCCAGAAGGAGTCTGGCGGCTCCTGTAACGCTCACCCAGGACCACACCTGACTTTATCTAGCTTGGCCCTGGCTGGGCACTGCAGGCAGTTGAGCGCAGAGGGAATGAGGGTTGATCTCCAGGTTCCCCCGTATCCCCATACAAGGAAGAAAGGGAAGTCAGTACACGCTGGATCTCTAACCTTAGGTCCTCAGGCCTGAGGCCAAGCTTTTTACCCACTGGCCACCTCTGTTCAGCTCTTCGTCCTTCTTCTTCTTCTTTTTCTTCTTCTTTCTTCTTCTTCTTTCTTCTTCTTTCCTCCTCCTCCTCCTCCTCCTCCTCCTCCTTCTTTTTAAAAAAAAAAAAAAAAAAAGATAAACTCCAGTCTACTAAAGCAGTCCTGGAAATGACATTAGAGTTGAGACTTCCGGCATTGTCAATCTCTGGCTCCGACATAAGTTCTTATGGCCTGCTTACTGTCCTGCATCTGGTTTTTCTTGACCCTGTCACAAGGGAGCACAGAGCCCTGGCCCTGCACTTGGCACCGGTGCCCTGATTTATATGGGCACCTAGAGAAGGGGCTTGGTCGTCCCATCACAGATTATTTGCCTTTTGTTGTTGTTGTTTTTAAATGTAAATTCATTAATACTAACATGAAAAGTGTTCCATTTCCTGAGCCGAATTTTGAGTAAACTATTACTTGACGGTGACGGAACAAAGAAAACCTTATAGAATTCCCAAGAACATTTTTCCCACTTGTATGTGAGTGTTTGCCTGCCTGTATGTATGTGTATTGTGTGTGCAGTCCTCATAGAGGTCAGAAAAGGGTGTTGCCTTCCCTCGAGCTGGAGTTATAGATGGTTCTGAATTACTGCCACATGGATGTTGGGATCTGAACCAGGGCCTGTGGAAGAGCAGGGAATGCTCTTAATCCCTGAGCCACCTCTCCGGCCTCTTCCAAGTCTTTTATCTGTCTCTGTGGTAAGAGAAGTACCAAGGGAAGAGTTGTTGTAAGCATCCTCTCATACATCTTATATTTATTTGAGTATGTATGTGTGTGTGTTCCTTGTGGAGGGAGTCTGTTCTCTTCTCCCACCATGTACCCAGGGATTGAGTCCAGGTCGGCAGACCGGGCAGTAAGCTCCTTTACCCTCGAACCTTCTCTCGGGTGCTGCATCTGCTCACTGAATCCTTACTGTGGTTCTATAGGTCAATACCTCTCATTACTTGCTGCGAACCCCCAAACAGGTGTGCTGAGGTTTCATTATCCGGGGCGCAGCGAAGGGGGTGTGTCTCATGGTTTTCAGGCGAGGCCATCGTTTGAACTTCAGTCTGGCTCCAAACCTAAAGCCTAAGGTGACAGCCAGTAGGAGGGTGATATTCTAATTTAGACGGTTTGGTCTTGATCTGGTTGTAGGTATTTGCTCTTGGTTTCCATACACTTAGTTCATTCACTAAGGTCATCGGAGGCCATCCTATCTACAGAAGTTTCCCCAGGATCCTGGGCTCAGGGGAGCATTGCCAGGGCAGCAGACTCTGTCTGGGGAAAGCAGCCATAGCAGAGAGGGTGTCTGCACTGTCCGGGGCTAGTTCTGCTGCCTGTCTGGCTGGCTTACCATCCGACACTGCATCGACGTGCGCCACAGTAATCCCACTCCTACACCGCGTGTCATTTGTTCCCATCCCAGGCCGGAGTCAGTTTCTCGTTCTTTGCTTTTGTTTTCTGATTTCTTTGCTTAAAAATAACATGGTTAGCATAGCACAAGGAGTTGGGTCGCGCCCCCACCCTCCATACACAGTACATGCTTCATGTCAGGAAACTGTGCTTTGTGTGTCACTGAGGAGAGACTGTTAGGGTGGTTGTCCGGTTTGAGCGAGAGTGAGGGCCTAACACAGTGGTTCTCAACCTTCGTAACGCTACGACCCTGTAATACAGTTCCTCATGTTGTAGTGACCCCCACCCATAAAATTATTTTCATTGCTGCTTTATAACTGTAAGAATCATGATGTAAATATCTGATATGTAACCCAGAGGGGTCGCGACCCATAGGTCACGAATCACTGTTCTAGAAGGAGGCCAGTTTTTAAGCCAAGACATGAAGGAGAAGCTGGATTTGATCTAGAGGAAGAGGGACCGATCTCATGCTCAGACAAACCCCCCAAATGTCTAGGGACCAGGGGATCTTGGGAGGAGAGTAGGGAGCTGTTGGCTGCATCTGGTTGGGCTCTGCCCTGTCTCTGGAGAAGTAGGAGGGAGAAGCCAGGTGAACGAGCTATAAGGGCACCCTGCCTCTTAGACACTCGCCTTGGCTGCTTGTGGCACCCATTTGTGTTTTCTCTTTGGAGAGTAGGTATTTCATTGCAATAAATGATCTGCCGTCTTCCCCATCATGGTACCAGCTGCATATTGTCTTCCTCGTGCCAGGTCAGCTCTCACCATACAGCAGCTCTTTGTGGTCTCCCGGTCCCAGACACCTCAGAGATGGCAGTGTGTGCTGGGATAGGACCTGGCATGACGCCCTGCATGGAAAGACCCTGCTAGTTGTGTTTACTACGGACTTAACATAGCTGTTCAACACAGTTCATGCCGTGCAAGCTCTGGAGGGGAGTGGGACGTGATTACTGTGCAGCGCACAAACCTCCCACAGGTGGATTGAATGGGGCGGTGGGTTTAGAGAGGAAACCACGGTGCTGTCTCTGCTCGGCTCAGGGTAGCAGCTGTTGTCTACGGCACTCTTGAGGTCATCACTGCTCTCGCATCGGATCCCCCAGAGGCCTTTCTGACGCTTCTCAGTGCGCATTTCTTCTGTGCCCAGACTTCCCATGGTTGGGGTTATATGAAGGCTACTCTGCATTTGCCTCCTTTGACTCCTCCTTGTTGGGAATATTATTTTAAGGTGTGTTACTTTTGTTTATGTTGCGTTTGTTTAACTCCGTGAAGCTGTGATACTTTACTTGTCTCAAACACCTGATGGCCTAAGACCTGAACGGCCAGTAGCGAGGCAGGGGGAAGGGTATGCGGGGCTGGCAGGCAGGGAGAGTACATAGAAGGAGAAAGCTGGGAGAAGGGGTTCGGAGTAGCAGCCCGAGAGAGGGGAGGATTTCAGGGGCCAACCACCCAGCCTCACAGCAATCCACGGAGTAAGAATACGATTTACAGAAGTAAGAGAACCGGGAAAACACAGGCCAAAGGGAGACAGGATAATATAAATTAAGAAAAGTGGGCAAGAAACAAGACAAGCTAAGGCCGGACGTTTGTAAATAAGAATAAGCCTCCGTGTGTGATTCATTTGTGAGCTGGGTGGCAGGCCCTCCAGAAGAGTCGAAAGAGCATAATAGCATCATATTACAACACCTTCTAGTTCGGTTACTGGTGTCCCACAGCATCCATGTGGAGTACAGGCTGGGTATTATTGCTGGAGAATATTCTACTCTCTGAGTAGCTATTGGGTGTTTTTAGTTTCACCCATGTGGGTTCTGATGGCCCTGCACCCTCCGTGTGTCCCCTACCCTGTCCCCTCGTGTGGGTTCTAGCGATCATCTCAGCCCACCCCTCTCCGCAGTTGCCTAGAGTACATTTCAACAACAATCTCTCTCTAGCTTGTCCTCCAAGATGTCAGCGGTATTTTGAAATGATATTTCAAAAGCTGGGAGAAGAGCCGGAGCCACACCTGGATGCTGGAGACCGCAGGCTAGGGAGAGCCTCACCTAGGTTCAGTCACTTAGGGTGCGTGCTTCTCTGACTAGGGGATGCGATGCTTGGGAACTTAGCCGGTGTCTAGGGGTTTGGTAAACCATGGGGCTATGCTGTTACATAGGGGCAAGCCTGATTCCTGATTGATCCCATCCCCAGGGTTGAAGGGCTCTTTCCATCCTTTCTGGAAAAGAAAGCCAGCATGTACTTTCCAACTGTTCATTTCCTGGCTTGAGCACTGTGGGAAGTCAGGGCTGCCCTGGTCTTCTCTGTTGTGTGGCCTCTGACCCTGGTCTCGGCTTCCAGAAGGTGAACTTGGTGGGCATCACACTAGTGCAAGTTGTGCCTAACAGTTGGCTTGAAGACCAGAAACCGAAACACCAGTCTTTGTGATGGTGCTGGCGTGGATGGGGCTTGAGTCGCGGAGAAGAGCTTGAAGGATGCAGACGTAGAAAGAGAGCTCAGGAGCGCGAGCCAGGGTCAGGTCTGGTAGACAGAAATTTGCTGTTGAGAAGACTCTCACGGGCCCTCTTTTCCCTCTCTGATGTCTCAGTCTCTTCCCTGGCTGTAGTGTTAGTGTCCCGGGGACTTAGGAAGGTTGAGGGCTGTGCTCCTCACGAGGATACCACACTTGAAGTTTGGGGACGGTGAGAAGCATACCTTTTCTGAGTGAAGCGCTCTCTGTTGTCACTGTTGTGATCCAGCTGCCCTCACTCCCCCTGACTGACAGTGGAACTTCCTTGTGGTCTGTAATTGACAAGGATGTTTGTGTTCTTTCTGGCCTGTGGGTCTCCACAGAAGCAGTAGAGGTATAAAAAGTTTCTGAGCTGCCGGGCGATGGTGGCGCACGCCTTTAATCCCAGCACTCGGGAGGCAGAGGCAGGCGGATCTCTGTGAGTTCGAGACCAGCCTGGTCTACAGAGATAGTTCCAGGACAGGCTCCAAAGCCACAGAGAAACCCTGTCTCGAAAAACCAAAAAAAAAAAAAGTTTCTGAGCAAAATAAAGGTTGCTGTTCTTCCACCTGAAAAGAAGCCTCCGAGTCTCAATCCCAGTCTTGGCTATCCAGGCTGCGCTGGCTGCAGCAGTCACTAGCTACAGAGCCATGGAGGAAGCCGTCACCTCCTCTGCAGTCACCAGGGATGTAGGACTGCAGCGAGGACTCTAAGACCCTTTCGTTTTCTGTCTTTTCTGTCTTCATCAGTCTTCTCTGAATGCCCTCTCATTGACCTAAGGGAGATGAGTGCTCCCTCACTTGCTTCCTACTTGGCCTTGAGCTTCAGGCGTTGAGTCACTGACTGGTACCTGCGGGGTGGTAGGAAAAGGAAAGTGGACTTTGCGTCAACAGTTGCTGCTTCCTGTGGGTACAGGGCACTCTCCCTCCAGGCCTCCCCAAGTCCTCTGTGGCTTCCAGGACCTTTGGTTCATGCTTCCGGTTTTATGTGCTGCCACTCAGCTCTGTCAATAAGTCCTCTTTTGGGTTTTATTTGTTCTTTGAGGGAGGTCAAGGATAAGGGGAAAGGTTCCAAATGAAACAGGACGCATACATAGCCCTATATATTTAAAAAACAAAACCTCTGACAGTTTTTACATACACCTTGAATGTTGCATGGGATATACGCTTTAAAATTGTCATTTAAAGTTGAGTTTAACTGTGTTGGATGCTCTGACTGGCAGTTCTGAGCCCTGGAGGTGTGTTCTCTTCCCAGGCTGTTCTGATCCTGGCCCATCTCACCTCTCAGGGTTTGTAGGTAGAGGACTTCACTTATGAAAGCTCTTGGGATCTATCTGTGGGACTTCTGTTTTCCTTTTTCCATTGGTTGTGAATTTGCCTCTTGCCTGTGTTCATAGTCGGCCTCCCTTCTGGATCTGGAGGCAGCCCAACCCAATGAGATCTCTCCCCTGGGTTCTTGAGACTTCTGATGGGCTCAACAGTGGTGTCCCCGGTCCTCACGTCACCCTTTCCGCCCTTCCACCACCGGGTTCCTCTTTTCCACTCTGGCTTTCACTGTAGGTGTCAGGTGTCCCCGTGTATCAGCCACAGGTGAGCCCGTCTCTTTGATTCTCCTTTCTGCCTGAGCTTGTGATGGCCCAGGGAGATATGGCTTCTTGTCGTCTCACCACTTGGGAACATACCTCTTAGGACCTCACTTGTCTCCCCAGCGTGCTGAGGTGTACTTGCAGTTGGCTAGACACCTGTGTTTGGCCAACAGGTGAGCAGCTTGGTTCCTGAATTTTGAAAGTCCCTTCCAAGGGGATGTCTTAGGAAGGGCGGACATCAGACCTGCCTGCTTTGTGACTCGGATGGCCTTTGGGTCTGAGAGCCTTGATGGAGGATGCAGAGAAAACGAAGGCAACCAGTGTATTCTGTTTGGGTCGAGCCTTGAAACAAAACTAGGGGACGCTGTTGCTGTGGCCTCAGAAACTGAAGAACTGATGTGGAGATGTTCCTTGGCCGAGGCGATTCTGCTGGTTTTGTTGGGACTAGGGTTTGGCAGCCTGGCTTTGGAACCTTTGTACTTACCCACTCTATGTTTCTGTGACTGCCTGCTGTTGGGGGCCTGTGACAGTCCTCACAGATGCTAAGGACAAAGCAAATGGGTTTTGTTTTTAATTTTTCTAAAATGAATTCAGGTGCTCACTCTGTAGGTTGGACAGTTGCTTTAATTTTTAAGGAGTGAATTCTTAATAGATAAATATTTCTTACACCTGCCGTTCCTTAAACATGCTCGTCAAAGTGTTCTTGTCTCGTGGCCTTTTTGCTTAGCTTTTATAGATGATGAAATGCCTACTTATTTAACTGAACAGTTTTCGGACACCTGGATAGTATTAGTGGTTAACTTGAGATGTTCCTTCTGGAAGGAAATCAGAAAATGAGGAATAAGCCATCCAAAGCCCAGGGACCTTGCGACTTCAGTGGAGATGGCATTAGGCTGTTGGAGAAACAGGCACGGACAGTGTGACTGCCGGGGTGGTCATCTCAACATTCAGGATTCACCGAAAGCGTGAGATCCTGGGAATCAGCTATCCCCATGATGGGAGTGTTGTAAAGACAGAAGCCGGACAGTGAGCAGCCCAGAGTTTGCAGGGCCTGCAGTCCCATGCTTTCTCTGAAGGATGCTGGTATTTTTGGAGCCAGAAGATGGATTTACAAGTGGGGAGCTTGGGCGGGGTGGAGGAAAGAATCACCCTTCCTGCCTTCTATTTTCATTGCCTCACATTGGTGGAACACAGCTGTAGGTTAGCTGACTTCGGGTACTGGGTACTATGGCCTGCAGACCAGGAGAAGGCGGTATGGAACCCTCTTGGGCTGATTGCTCAGTCCTAATGAAACGGAAAAGAGAATGGGTTGGCTGTGTCTGCCCTGGGCAGCTACTGAGTGTTTTGCAGATGCTAGAATATTAAAAGACTTCTAGGTTCCTCTCAAGAGGCTAGAACGGGGACCATTCCAGGGAGAGGGAACAGGGGAGACAAAGGCATGACAGGCTGTGCAGCCCCAGATGGCAGGATTGGGGCTAGTCTTTCCTGTCTTGTTCTCCTTTAGGACCTTGTGATGGAATGCCTCCTCGTGGGTTGGTGTTGTCATTTCTGACTGACGTGAGTCTTCCCCGGGGATGCCTGTGGGAGGTTTTGCACATGGATGTCTTACAGACCATCTGCTCCTGACACACACATGCCATTTAACTAGTACTGAGTTGCTTGTGATGCCTCCTCAACACTGGGAGGAAGTTCATGGACAAGAATAGTGATGCTCCCAATGGGCTCTCTGGTTCCCCATGTGTCAACGTCCAGGAGAGATGGCTGCCCAGCCCAGTGCCCTTTGGGGACTTGTCTCTCAGCCCCGGTGTCTGCTGATTGACTACGTCATTAGGATATACACAGTCTTCACAGTCCTCTACTGTGAATTTAGTTTTTCGATGCTAATGAATTTTATTTTAGTTATGTGTAAAGGTGTGTGTGTGTGTGTGCGTGTGTGTGTGTGTCTGTAGCTGTCTGTCTGTGTGTATGTCTGTGTGTGTTCAGATACTCAAGGCCAGAAGTGTCAGATCTCTGGAACTGGAGTTCTAGGCAGTTGTGACCTACCAGTGTGTGGGTTCTGGGAACTGACCTAAAAGAGCAGAGCACATTCTTAACTACTGGGCCGTCTCCCCAGCCCTGTGCCAGTAATGAATTCCATAGTCAGCTTTTAAAGATTTATTTACCTTGACTTTATATGTATGCTGCTTAGTCTGTAGGATGTCTGCACCACATGCATACCTCGTGCCTGCCCTCTGCAGAAGAGTGTTTTGGAGTTAGAGGTGGCCTTGTGCTGCCATATGCGTGCTGAGAACTCAGATTCTCTACAAGAGCAGCAAGTGCTCTTTACTGCTGAGACCTCTCTCCAGTCTGCATGTAGAACACTTTCTATCGTGAAAAATTTCAGGCTTACCCCAAGGAAGTGTGAGCTGCAGACTCCCCCGCTTCTCTGATGACTGATACACATGGTCAGCCTTGTAGGAAATGTGTGTTTGGAGGGCGAACAGCATAGGCATTTCTGGACTCTTGGGTCCTGTCCTTGCTTCCTCCTGTTTCCAGCTCCTCACCTCTGTGTGCTGAGCCTGCTGACCTCCGCTCTCTCCTCTCCCCCTGGAGCTGTTGACAGCAGGCTCAAGGGTCCTTTGCCCGATGCCCTGCTTTCTGCTAGCAATGCCCCAAGCATCCAAGGCATGCTAGTTTAGCCCTCAGTAAGGTGTGCCAGCTGGCATCCCAGCACGCTGCAGCAAGTCTTCCAGGTGCCCTGCAGTTGGAACAAGGATCTTGGTTACTGGAGCTCTACTTAAGGACGTCTGTAGTAGGCATCACGCATGGTCTTCTGTGGGAGCTTTTAGCTGAGCAACATCTGACAAGCACTCTGAGGCTGTTTAGCTGTGGCTTCCAGAAAGTCTGTGGGGTGTTCGAAGCCCCAGAGGTGGGGAGAAGTAGACAGGAGCCTGAGGGGAGTATGTGCAGACAGAAGGCTCTGGACTAGGTGGACGAGTGAGTAGCTCAGGATCTCTACCTCTGGGAGACCTGCAGCGCAATGGTGTCAACTGTATCAACTCTATGGTGTCTTGGGGACTGTGGGGTTAGCATAAAGGATCTGGGGCACAGGGCAAGCATTAAGTTACCTGCCAGGGAACAGTTACCTTCCAGCTGAACTGGAAGGGTCAAGGGTAGGCAGTACGCTCCTAGGCCAAGGTTCCTATTCTGTAAGCAGAGGTTGTGGGGGTAGGGGAATGTGGATGGAGAGTGTGGGGGGTGGGGTGGGTGCTGAGCACTTAAAAACAAAGGGAGTCAAATTCTAAAATTCTCAAGTGATTCCAAAATGGCTTTTTACAAAGTGTGTTTATGTGTGTGTGGTATGTGACATGAGTGTTTGTATTGTGTGTAAAAGCCTGTGTGTGTGGGGTGTGTGTGTATGCATGTGTATGTGTGTGTGCTCACGTGGCGGTGTGTGCTACACTTGCATGCACATGCTTGTACTTGCATCTGCAGGCCTATGGCTGCTATGTAGAAGTTTCTTCAGTTGCTCTCCACCTTAATCTTTGAGTCAGGGTCTCTCTGTTGACGGAGCTCACCAGTTCAGATAGGCTGGCTAGCCAGTGTTCCCTGAGTTTGCCTTTCTTTTCTAGTCAGTAGAATTTTTCCTTTGTGAGTGGCTATCAGTTGCAGATAGCTTTTGGGTTAGGGATGGGGGACTTGTGTCCACTTCCCTCTAAGTGCTGGGACCCCGTCTGGCTTAGACCTGTGCAAGGATCATGCATGCTGCCGTAGTGTGTGAGTTCATATGTATGTCAGCCCTGCTATGTTTACAGGTCTTTTTTCCCTGGTGTCCTCCGTCCCCCCTGGCTCTTAGAATCTTTCTACCTCCTCTTCAGGGTTCCCTGAGCTCTGAGGGGAATGGTTTGATGGAGACATCCCTTTTAGGATGGAGTCTTCCCAAGTCCTTTACTCTCTGCAGTTTGTTCCATTGTGGGTCTCTGTTTCTGTTCCAATCTGCTTGAAGAGGAAGCTTCTTTGATGATGGCTGAGCAAGACACTGATCTGAGTGTGGAAGAATGTCACTTTATTGCAACATTCCTTTGGAAGAACAATAGGATTGGATTTCCCCAGGTCTCTGGTCTAGCTAGTCTTAGAGTCTTGGCCACTTGAGAGTTATCAAGTATGGGTTCCGTCTCATGGAGTGAGCCCTAAATCCAATCAGATACTGGTTGGTTACTCCCACAAGCTTTGTGCCACTATTGCACCGGTATATCTTGTGGGGGTGTCACCACTGTAGGTTGAAGGATTTTTAGCTGGGTTGGTGTTTTCATTTCTCCTCTGGCATACCGTGAGCAGTAGTCATCGGGGAGAAGCTTACATGTAGGTGCCTGCTTGACTTCTGTTTTCAGTGGGTTGTGTAGGTGTGCTCTTCAGCAGTAAGGCCCCCGTTTGGAGAGCAACTGATAGTTTTGCCAATAACCTGGGTTCTTTGGGGATTTCCACGGGGCTTCTTTGACGTAACTCATTTCTAGAGCTGGAAGTTTCCTTTCATGACAAGAGATGTCTGGTTGGGGCTTTGTTTTTCCCCTGTTAGTTTGTGAATCCATTTATATTTCTTTCATATAGTATATATTTTAGGAAGCTTCTGCTGTATTAGGTTTCCTTACAACCCCTCAAATGGCCAGTTTTAGCTATTTCTCCCTATCTTCCTTCCCTTACCCCCGCTTCCCCCCTTCTCTGTTTGATCTTCCTGTTCTGTTCTTCCTCTCAGACCCTCCATAGCAATCTGTTCGATTTCCCTTTCCTACGGAGATCTATCTCTCCACCTCCAGTTTTTTACTTTATAGCTAACTTCTGCGGTTATACGGATCATAGCCAACTTACCAAACACTTAACAGCTAATAGCCACATATAAGTTAATACATACCATATTTGTCTTTTTGGATCTGGATTACCTCACTCAGGATGATTTTGTTGTTGTTGTTTGGTTTTTTGTTTTTGTCCCCCCCTCCCCAAGACAGGGTTTCTTTTCTGTAGACCAGGTTGGCCTTAAACTCACAGAGAACCATCTGCCTTTGGCTCACAAGTTCTGGGATTAAAGGTGTGCACCACCACACCTGGCTCAGGATGATTTTTTTTCTAGCTGCATCCATTTACCTGTAGATTAGTTCATGATTTTGTTTTTTATAACAGCCGAGTAATATTCCAGTGTGTAAATACGCCACATTTTCTTTATCCATCCTTCCATGGATGGACATCTAGGCCTTTTCTGACTTTTGCCTGTTATGAGTAGAGCACCAGTGATCAAGTATCTCTGTGGTCGGATGAAGCATCCCTTGGGTACCTGGTGAGGAGTGGCATATCCATGGCTGGATCTTTGAAGTTGATCTATTCTAGCTAGCTGCCTGAAGAACCGCCACACTGGTTTGCACTGCCTGCAGCAGTGGATGAGTGTTCCCCTTGCTCTGCATCTTCACCAGCATGAGCTGTCATTTGTTTCTTAATCTTGGCCATTCTGACCGGTGTGAGATGAAATGTTAAAGTAGTTTTGATTTGCATTTTCCTGGATCTTTCCTTCAGTGCTTCTCAGCCATTTGTGTTTCATCTTTTGAGAACCCTGTTATGACCTGTGCCCCGTTTTTCAATAGAGTTATTTGCTTTCTCCATGTTCAGTTTTTTTAAACTTATTTTAGATATTAGTCTTTATCAGATGTTCATAAAAATCTTTTCACATTCTGTAGCCTGCCACTATATCCAAATAATGGTGTCCTTTGCTGTGCAGAAGCTTTTCAGTTTCATGAGGTCCCATTTATTATTGTTCTCAGCGCCTGTGCTATCAGTGTTGTGTTGAGAAAGTTTTCTCCTGTGCTAATGAGTTCAAGATGATGCTCCACTTTCTCGTCTCTCAACTTCAGTGTATTTGGCCATATGTTGAGGTCTTTGATCCAGTTGGAGTTGAGTTTTGCGTGTAGGGTGGTTAAGAATGGATGAATCTATTGGCATTTTAGACATGCAGCCATCAAGTTTGACCTGAATCATTTGTTAAATATGCTGTCTTTTCCCATTGTGTATTTCTGGCTTCTTTATACAACGAAATAAACAACAAAAACAAAAACAGGTGTCCATAGGTATGTGGACTTAATGTCTGGGTCTTCAATTCGATTCTATTGATCAGTATGTCTTCCTGTGCCAATGCCATGCTGTTTTTATTACTATAGCTTTCTAATACAATCTGAGGCTAGGAATGGTCATATCCCCAGCAGTTCTTTTATTATTCAGTATTGTTTTTAGCTGTTCTGGATCTTATGTTTTTCCATATGAAGCTAAAAATTGTCCTTTCAAGTTTTCTTAAGAATTTTTTTTTTTTGGAATTTTTATGGGGATTGCATTGTATCTGTAAATTGCTTTGGGGGAGGATGGCCATTTTCACTGCATTAATCCTCTTGATCATGAGCACGGGAGAGCTTTCCATCTTCTGATATGTTTGTTCTTCAGTTTCTTTCTTCAATGTCTTAAGGTTTTTATTATACAAGATTTTCACTTGCTTGGTTAGAATTTTACCCTAAGAGAGTTTAACTTTTTTTTGGAGCTATAAGTATCGTTTGCCTGATTCCTTTCTTTGTCTACTTGTCAATTGTATATAGGAGGGCCACTGACTTTTGTATTAATTTTTGTGTCCACCTTCTTTGCTGAAAGTGTTTATCAGTTGTAGGAGATTCCTGGTGGGATTTTTAGGGTCACTTATGTATACTATCATGCCATCTACAAATAAAGATACTTCTTCCCTTCCTATTTGTATTCCTATTACCTCCTTTTGTCTTACTGCTTTAGCTAAAACTTCCAGTACCATATAGTGAATAGGTATGGAGAGAGTGGGCAGCATTGCCGTGTTCCTGATTTTAGTAGAAATGCTTAGAGTTTCTCTCAGTTTGGGTTGTCTGGGCTTTCTGTAAATCTCCTTTATGGTGTTGAGGTATGTCCTTTGTATCCCTGGTCTCCATTGTGTTTTCTCTGTTACTTCTCTCTGTGGTGGTGCTTTAGATGTCGTGTAAGGTCTTGAATTGGGACAAACAACCCATGGCCGGTTGATCAGATGCTGAAATGCTCGCATTCTAGATTGTTTAATAGGAGCATCTTCCTCCTCCCAGAAGCTCTATCCTCTCTCAGGTTTAACTGGAATTCTTTCTCCCTCCTGGGCAACCTCAAGCTGTTTATCTGACGGCTTTAATCCACTCTGCAGTATTTTCCATTTCCCCTTCTTAATAATTTAATTTTGAGCATTGGACCTTCCATCCATTTACTCTTCTTCCATGGTAGTCAGTCTTTGTCCATGTCCCAGGCGTTGTGTTAGTGCAGCTGTTCTGTGTGTCAAGGCTTCGGGGACAGTCCCTTCCTTTTAGAGTTGACATTCTCTAGAGAAAGGCAGAGCAGGCAGCTGCCTTTAAATGGTGATAAGCCTCCTGAAAGGACGTGCTTGAATTGAGCTCCCAGGCTTGGGGCAGCCACGGAGAGCGTCCCTGACGTGACCTGTAGACTGCCACCATCTGTAACTGCTTTGAACAACAATAAAAGCTCATCATGCAGAGAGCTGGTCAGAGAATGTTCTGGGCCAGGGGAACAGACCATGCCTATATCCTGAAAACGTCAAGAGGCGTGGCAAGTTTAGGGAAGTGAGAGATGTATGTCCGGGTGCAATTGAGATGTGGCTAAGATAGATCTGGGTCGGGTGCAACCCGGCAGACAGTCTCACATCTAATTCAGAAGGTAGTGCTGGCTCGAGTACCTTTTAAGTCATTTATTCATTTGTCATCTACCCCCCCCCATACTATGTCAGAGTAGACCTTCTTTTATTTTTAATCTTTCACTTGAGCAGATTCAGGCTGAAGGGGGATGGGTAGTCTTTTTTTTTTTATTTAAGGTTTTCTTTAGGGTATATATTTGTGCTGGTCATCTTCATGCTCTAAAGACCAGATGCGGCAGAAAGATGCAGCTGTCTTGTGTTCAGAGCAAAGCCGCAGCTGAGTCTGAAGAAGGAAGTGGCAATGGAGAGGGAAGATGTGTTATAGATGCAGCCCAGATGGGTGTCTCCGTTCATCCCCGTGTTTATCGTCTGCCCTTCCCTTCATGGTGTGCAGTGAGGGGAATGTGCCCTCTCCTAAACCACCCTGTTTTCCCCGAGACTTTCCTGGTTCAGACTCTGCCTGCCCCAGTGTTAGCATCTTCTGACTGGGGGAGAACCCCTCGACCTGCAGCCCAGATGAGTCAGAGACCAGACTTTTCCTTATCTGGTGGAGTCTCCAGGATGACTCAGAGGAACCCTTTGAGTCTCGGCCGGCACATCAGGGCTGCAAAGGAAACCTGGCAGAGAAAGTCGGCTTGGCGGAACTGGAAATGAGGTGGGTCAGTGGTCGGGGCCAGAGAGTAGGTGAAGGCAAGCAGGGAAGCATAATAGTTCAGAGTAAGTGGAGTCAGACATAAGAGGATGTCCTCACGCCTAGGTCAGTCACTTAGGGAGGTACATGGATGAGAAGTGGGTGTCTATGGAGACCACCAGGAGGGAGTCTGTAACTATGACGTATGCATTTCTTTGACACGCTAGTGGATTGCTCTCTGCATTGGGGACTAGAGTCACAAGCAGATCCATCCCCTGGCAGCTCCCAGGATGCATCATGTGCTCCTCTGATCGGCCACTTTATCATTAGATAGCATTTATTGCTCCTCTCTGTCCCTGCACCCAGTTGTCCTCTGTTGACTTGCTCTCTGGTGTGACAGGATGAGACACAGGGCTTCCTTAATAGATAATAGTAGGGGCCAAGTCACAAGTACACACGTAGATAGGTTTGTATTGTATCTTATGACAGGTTTAAACGGCGAAGGGCTTCTGCCTCTCAATCAAAACCAAGGCTGGGCTCTTCATCCCTGTCATGTCTGTCTCTGTAGAAGAGACCACCGTTCTTAATTAGGCTTCTTTTAGATAAATTTTATGCAGCTAGAAGTGTCCCATGTCTTTTTTAAAAGATATTCATGAATGAACACACACTGTACCCATTGCCCCCCCCACACACACACTTAGAGAACAGTCCTGAGTTTATTTTTCCTCTGGGCATAGTGTTCCATTCTTCAAGGGCTGCATGTGCAGTGGCTCGCAGACGGTCAGGGCTGCATTTAGCTCCCTTCTGTTGTATCTAGTGTTGCTTCCACAGATGAGGTCACAGACTCATTTCTTTAAAAATCATTTCATGCACCACCCCAGCGATGGTCTGTGCTGCCCATTGGAGCATCTTGGAGTGGAATTGCCAGTTCACTATGCTTTCAGAGTTTTCTACTGATGTTCACTTGGGTGTGGCACATCTTTCTCTGTCGCACCAGCCAGCTCCCAAATAACAACACGGAGACCTCTAATTACGAAAGCAATGTTGATAGCTGAGGCTTGTTTTTAGCTAGCTCTTATGAGTTAATTTAACCCATTTCGATTTATCTTTGTGCTGCCCCAAAACTCATTTACCTCATCAACATACTGTCCATCCTGCTTGCTCTGAGTCTCATTGGCTTCTCCTCTCAGCTCCGCCCTTCTCCTTCCCAGTATCCTCTGTGCCTGGAAATCCTGCCTAGTTATTAGCCTTTCATCTTTTTATTAAGCCAATCGGGGTGACATATTTTTACACAATGTAATCAAATACTCTCACAACATTTGGATGCTTTTAATTTACCTCTGGCTTATTGACCTCTATCTCTTTAAAAAAATATATTTCTAGAAATTATATTAGTTGTGTGTGTATATGGGGCGTTCGTGTGTACGTGCACACAGAAAACACCATACATGTAGATGTCAGAGGACAACTTTCTAGGGACTAGATTCTCAATTTCCTTTTGTTATTGCAACTCTGTGTACTCCAGGCTATCTGGTCCAAGAGCTTTCAGGTGGTTCTCCTGTCAGTGCCTCCCATTACCTTATGCTGGGATCCCTTACCTGTTTTCCTGTGGGCTCCAGGGCTTATACTTAGGTCATGAGGCTTACATGGCAGTTTTCCACATCAAACTGTCTGTCTCACCTGCCTTGCCCTCTTTCAGCCCAAAGCCCTTTTCCCTTTCTTTGTACTTAACTTTCTTTTTTTGTAGGAAGAAACATCTTGTTTTGAGTTTGGAAGGGACTTCTTTTACGTAGAAAAAATTGCTGCATGGCTTCTATTTCTCCTCCCCCCCCCCCACCATGGAATTACTCTACTTCTTTTGCTTAAATAAACATGAACTGAGGATGATAATGTGGTTTTTCATTAAACACTCTTCTCAGTAAGAATCTGCAACTTTGTGAGTAGCAGGAGTTGGAAGCCATTGAAGGCTCGTTTTAAACAACTGTTTATAGTCATTTCCTCTGACTTAAACCATCCTATCCCAGAGGAGGGCTTAGCAGGGAAACAACTCACCAATCCCAGGAAGTCCCTGAAATTTACCAGCTTCACAAGGCCCCTCCTTCTCCAGGTTACACAACAGAAGGGGTGGGTGAGGAAGACTCTGCAGCCTGTCCAAGAACATTGCACAGTCTGTATTGTCATCTTCCATAAGTGAGGGGCCACAGTGGGGGGGGGGTGGTCTTTGAAGAATCCTAGGAGCTGTTAGGAACTTTGCTTAGACTTTGGGACTTTGTTAGGAGTGAGGGTTTAAATTCTGGCTAGCCCCTGAACTTTCATCTGATGTGTCCCTTGTCTAGGGTTTCTTAAAACAGGCCCTGCCCCAACCAGTGTCATTTCACATGATAGCAATCTTAGCCCTTTGTTCTCAAATATGTTAGGCCGTTTTAGAGCAAAGTGCGTTTGTTCATTAACTGTAGTCAGTTGAGTCTAGGCCGGTTTGTGTAAGTCAAGCCAAGCAAGGAATACAGGTTTTTATATTTACTGTGTAGTTGGGTAGGATTTGTAGTTTGAGCAACCTTTCAGTAGAACTTTCTAGTTTCATCACCATAAATATGGGGCATAAACAATAGACCAAAGAAATGATTTCACTTAAGTCTGACTTGTGACCCAGTTAGTTCATTGGGACAACTTAGGGAAGTACGGGTGAGTTCCTTGCAGCATGGATGACTCAAAGGCAGCTGCATCCCTAAAAGGTCACAGCCTGGGTGCTGGTTCACAGAAGCTAGGATTCCTAGAGCACTCCACAGTGTTCCGGGTGCAGGGCAGGTTGCAGAGTCTCTTCCTCACCCATCCCTACTGTTGGATAACCTGAGAGAAGGAGGGGCCTTGTGAAGCTGGTAAGTTTCAGGGTCTTCCTGGGATTTGGGAGTTGTTTACCGTCCCCTGAGGTGTGACATGAGATGTGATGTTTTACGTCAGAGGAGATGACTACAGACATGTTGAAATGTGCCTTTCCCTCGCTTAGTTTCTACTGAAATTAAAAATTCAATTAAAAATAGAGTGCTCCATTGTGAGCCCCTTTGTACACTTCACATGAATTCACAGGTGTTTATCATCCACTCCCAAAGGACCCTGCACCCCTCTCCTCTCCCTGTCCCTTTGCTTAACCGTCTGAAAGTAGGGCTTTGATATATTGCTTGATTCCTGCATCTTCATTGTGTCTCTTAGGGTGCAGCTGGGAAGTGGGGCTATTTCACAGTTGACTACCTGCCCCATCATAGTGTCCCTCTTGTGGGGGCTCACAGGAGAAATGGTTTTCCTAGGTTTTAGTAACGCTCCTTTTCCTGCAGAGGCCGCGCACTGCCAATCAGTCAGGGTGCACGCAGGACCAAGATTTCAGTTTGAATAGGAGCTGCTGTTAATTGACCTTTCTGTAACTCTTGATTTTTGGCTTCCTTTGACTGTTTTCCTCTACTTCCCATGACCACTCATGTCTACTCGTCCTTAAAATCCTGTGTGCACTCACAGAACTGTCTTAGTGAGTTTTAAGATGAACTGCTTTATAAAAACTGCCCAGAACGGTTCTGAAATTACAGTAGGCTCAGGCTGACCTTTGAGAGAGTCCAAGTTCAGAGCCGTGTTACCTCTTCATGCCCGTCAGGGACATGCTGGTAGAGTTTTCCTCGCCTGCAGCCCCAGCACTTTCTTCTGCCTCCAATATGCTGCTTTGATGTTCGTCTTAAAACTCCTGAAGACCTTTTACCTTCTCAGAGGGGCGCCTTGGTCCCACTTTCTCTTCACAATATCAGCCCCTCCTCTAGTATTCTGCCTGTGACAAAATGAAAACAGCCACAGGGTCTCTGTCTTGGTTCAGGGACACAGAAGTAGGAGAGGGGAATCTTGGTTTGGGATATAACTGGTAATTGCTTGTTTACACTTTAGAATGGGTGATGGATAATGTGATGTGTGTAGTCATCTTAACAGAATCTGGAGTCACCTAGGAGACCAGAACGGCAGGGAATTATCTTGACTTGGGTTCATTGATATGGGAAGACACTTCTTGACCATGGGCAAGGCACCCTGGAGTGTATGAAATGAGACAGACGGTAAGCTGAGCAAGCATTTATGGCTCTCGTTCTCCTTCCCCCCTCAAAGTTTTTCTATATAGCCGTCCTGACTGCCCTGGAACTTGCTCTGTAGACCAGGCTGACCTCAAACTCACAGAGATCCGCCTGCCTAGGCCTCCCGAGTGCTGGGATTAAAGGTGTGCACCACTACCGTCAGTCAATGGCTCTGTTTCTTGACTGGGTGTGACCAAATGTTTAAAAGCCTGGCTGCCTTGACTTCCTTCCCGTGATGGGCTCTACTCTGAACTGTGAGCCAGGAAAACTCAATCTGCTCTTTGTTGCCTTCCTAAGAGTGTTTGGTCAGCAACAGGAAAAGAAACTAAGTCAGGTATCATCTGGAGGACAGAGGCTGGTCAGCAGGTGTGTATGTGCCGCTGGAGGAGCCTCCCGAGACCTGCGGAACAGGCTAGAGGTCACAGGCAGGGGAAGGAGGCAGAAGGGGAGTGTGGCAAGGGGCAAGTTGGACGTTGATCTGCTCTCTTCCCGCTTAAAGTAAGAGAAGCATCTCCTGTGATGCCCCTCCCTCACAGGTGGAAACTCAGTCTCAGAGAGGCTTCAGATGTGGCCAGACAGTGGACATACGCGACCTGCAGAGTTTGCACGGCTGCCGCATCTGCTCTTTGAAAAGACGCGTTATAGGTATAGCTGACATAATACATGAACGTTGTTATGTGATATGTATCTAGGTCACCAAACAGAACAGCCCTGAGACCCTGGATACTGACCTCCCGAGTGTCAGCTCAGCCACAGGGCCACACTCCAGGAGCTCAGGATGCCCTCCTCACTGTCCAGTCTGTCCCCCTTAGAATCTTCCAGTGTCTCTCCTTTCCCTTTTGAACTTGGACCTCAGGTCTACGGCCGCACCATGGTGTGTGCTTAAGTTTGAACTAAGATTAGATCTCAGGAACAAGACTGCCCAGAAAATGTACTTAGACGCTAGGGCTGTCAGATCCCCTTTAGCATCCTGTTGGTATTTTCAGAATGTGGAGATGTGGAACATGGTTTATCTGGGTCATCATTTGGTGCCCTTTTAGATCCCCAGATCCTCTCACTGTGGCTGGGAATGGAGCTTAATCCATGCATGCTTTCTTAGTGTTGGGGTGTGTGTGCGAAGGTGTGCATGTGTGTGGACTGGCCAGACTGGGTGTCTAGGATTCTTCTGGTTTCTACCTCCCTGGAGCTGGCTTTATTAGTGTACACCACCATGCTGGGCTTTTTTTTATAGGAGTGCCAGGGGCTGAACTTGAGTCTTCATGGTTGCACGGCAAGCCCTTTACATGTCCAGCTATGGCCTCCCACCTCCCTCCCAATACTGCTTTCTGATAGCATCCAAACTCCTTGGTGGTGCACATGGAATGTGTCCTTACCCGTGGGCTGCAGCTGTGTGGCTTTTCAGGTCTCGGTACAAAACCAGTGGATAGGGATGGTGAGCCGTACCTTGTAGTATGCAGCCCAGCAATGTAAAAGGAGTTAGAGAATGCTTGGGGCAGTGGATTCCAAGTCCAAGGCACTGTATGCAATGCAGTTGAGCAAGGGGAGAGCTGGAGATAGTGGTCTGCATCTTCTGTCACCTTCCTCTTGACATCTTCTAATCTTTTATGCATCGTGTGTGTAGCTTAACATATTCTGGTGTTTTCAGTGATGAGACAGAGACTGTAATCGTTTAAATGGCATTGGCTTCCCTGTTGTGTCTCTTACTCCTTGATTGTAAGCTTGGGGTTAATCTCTGTACCTCAGTTTGTTGTGTGGGCCTGAGTCGAGACCTCTGCACTACCTGCCTGTACATGTGGAGGTCAGAGATCAACCTTTGATAGCGTCCGTCAGGAACTGTCCACCTAGTCCTTTTGAGATAGCCTCTCATTGGAGTTTACTGATTAGGCTGGGCTGCCTGGCCAACAAGTTCCAGGGATCCGCTTGTCTCCACCTCCCCATTACTGGGGTGACACGTGAGGCCACCACACATGGCTTATTATATGGGTTCTAGGATTCAAACTCAGATTCTCCTGTTGCTGTGGCAGGCACTTTACCTACTGAGCCCCACAAGTTTCTTGTTCCTTTCCATTGACGACTTTTTTGTTGTTTTTAAATAGAACAGGGTCCTGACACTGCCACCTCACCACCACCACACCCCCCTCTCTAACTGTACCCCAGCCATCCCATGATCAAAGAAAGGCCAGCTGTCTGCTATAGTCCACTTCCGTACTGACCTTGGGCCCTAGCCCTGACACGAGAAGCACTTCCACTGTTTGCTTTCTTTTTATTGCCTTAGCCGGGATGTTCTGTACCGTGCCGAAGGATGCTGACGGTAGCATCCTCCTCCTATTCCCCGCGTATATGGGAGTGCACCAGGAAAGTCGTTGGGTGGAAGTTTTGGGGAGATGCTGGGAGTGCTCGCTTGATTCCATTTGCTCTTATGACTAAGACGTATAAAGACACATGCTTTCTACCCTTCGGTATTCATTTTAAAAACCCCAGTATCAGAAAGTATAGTAATAGATCATCCAGTGTTGAACTATCCACTTGTTCTAGAGAAGCTTTCTTAGGTCGGACTTTTAAAAGTGCATTCTGTTCCTTCCTTCCTTCCTTCCTTCCTTCCTTCCTTCCTTCCTTCCTTCCTTTCCCCCAAGACAGGGTTTCTCTGTAGTTTTGGAGCCTGTCCTAGAACTCACTCTGTAGACCAAGCTGGCTTCAAACTTAAGAGATGCATCTGCTTTTGCCTACTGAGTGCTGAGATTAAAGGCTTAAGCCACTACCCAGCAAAAGAAAAAAAAATACATTCTTTTGTTGATAACACATGAAAAAATTGTTATCACTATTATTACTGGGGATCAAACTCTGCCTCACAGACTAGGTGAGTTCTCTGCCCATCCCATGTAGCGAGCTGCGTGGTGTCACACCTGATGGAGATGTATAATCAACTCCTGAGATGGCTAAGGCCTGACCTATGCTATGATCACGCAATGATTGTCAGCTGCTTGCATATGCGTGAACCATGAGCAGTGCCCACCTGGCAGTTCAGGGTTGGCAGCCCATGCCTACTTAAGGGCTGGGAGAGGTTTGCCTGGAGGGAGAGAGAGGAGAGAGGTCAAAGAAAGAAAGAGAAAGAGACAGAAAGAGGAGGAGAGAGAGAGAGAGAGAGAGAATTGTAAAAGGTCCTGGAATAAACTGCAGTGAGAAGAGCTCCGGTGGTCGCGTCTTCCTTGCTGGACGAGGTGGGGCGTGACAATCCCATCCTCCAAATATTCTAGTCAAGATTTCTATGCATAAGGCCGGGCGGTGGTGGCGCATGCCTTTAATCCCAGCACTTGGGAGGCAGAGGCAGGCGGATCTCTGTGAGTTCAAGACCAGCCTGGTCTACAGAGCTAGTTCCAGGACAGGCTCCAAAGCCACAGAGAAACCCTGTCTCGAAAAACCAAAACAAAAAAAAAAAGATTTCTATGCATAAACGACACATAAGTGGCATCTGTTTTGTTTTACAGGTTGGAAGTTGAAAGGGGCTATTTTGGGTGGTTTTCCTTTGTGGATTTCCCCCCCTTTAGTTAACAGATGATGCTTATGTAACGTGATGGTCATCTTTAAGTTTGATGGAACTTGCTGGGAAGAGCTCAGTGTTCTCTCTAGGCAAAGCAGCTTTTCAAGAATGCCAGAAAGTTCCATGGTGGGGCAGTGGTCAGTAGTAAGGTCATGGGTATTCACTGTGGGGATGTGTTGTTGTTTTTTTTTTTTTTTTTTGATGGCTTTTATTTGTTCTTTGACAGATTTCACACACACATATAGTCTATCTTGAGCCTACCCAGCTCCAGCTCCTCTCCCCCTCTCCTTAGACATGCTCCCTTCTGCTCTCATCACATCCTCTTCCTTGTTGTCTCAGCACCGAGTCCAGTTGTGCGCTGCCTGCTGGGACGTGGCTGACCTCGTTGGCTCCATCTTGTGTAGGTAACCACAGCTGTAGTGAGCGCATGGGCTTATGGGCCATGGCCTGTCCAGGTGACAGCATTGCACAGCACCCTTGCCGTTCTCCAGCTCTTACATTCTCATACACACGGTTGAGAGTTTAACAAGATGTGTGCAAGGGTGTGTCAGTGCGAGTGTATGCTGCTTGCACGTGCTCGAGGCCCTAATTGTCATGTTTTCATGTGTGCAGAACTGACATCTGTGTTCAGGCAGGTGTGTGTAGGCCAAAGTTTCTTCCACATAACAGTACACTTCTCCTGGTGAGAACACATTCTTGCCTGCTGCATAGTAGATGTTTGGGGTATTCTGGTGCCACCGCGTCAGTAGAAGCAGGGGTTTTGCCCTGACATGACCTCTTGTTTCGGAAAACCACACACCAGAGAACCCAGGGCAACTGGGCACTGGGAGGCCAGGGGCAGGGACTTATGTAGACTCTGTGGTGGTGATAGAATTAAAGAGTCACTAACCAGTGTTTGGTTCCCAGAGAGACGGGGCTTACTCTTGACCTCGTTTTCCACAGGAAATATAATTCCAGTGTCTGGAATGCCTTCCGAGGTAGGAAGAGGTTGTCTTGGAAGCTCCCCTGGCCATGAGTCTCGGAGCAGTCTGTCTTATAGCTCTCTTGGGCCTCTGTATAATTCTTTCTGCTCAGAAAGCTTATTCGGCTCAGACCTCCTGACTCAGTTCTGGGGAGTGTGTCACGGTCCTTTTAGACAAGTTGGTCTGTTTCCATTTTTTTATCAGTTTTTGTGATCTCTTTTGTGTTTATGGTGTGTATATGTGTGTTTGTTTGTTTGTTTGTTTGTTTAGATATATGCAGTTGCATGCATGCTACAGTGAACACGTGGCAATCTGATGCGACCTCAGGTGTCTCTGACTTTGCCTTTAGACCTTGTTTGAGGCTGTGTGTGTCAGGCCAGCTGACCTGTGGTCTTCCAGGGATGCTGTTTTCTCTGCACTTCCCATCTCGGATGAGGGTGGGAGTTACAGGTACCTGCTTCACACTGGCATGGCAGGGATTTTACTCTCTGCGCGGCCCTACACTTCGTTGCTCCTACTGATAAATAGGCACCGTGGGTTTACTGAAGGCTGCTTGTCGTTGCTGCCCTGGAATCACCTCTGACCTGGTTTCATGGTTTAGTCTCTTGTAGCACCTGAGGGATGACACGAATCCCTTCAGTGAGGAAGTTGGGATCCTGGTGTGTTTCTCAGCCTGTCTTTTTCCCTGCTGAGCACTGGTGGTCTGGGCACGGCCGACAAGTTCTTCCTTGTTCTTAATCATAGCGACATTTTTCTATGGTCAGGGTGAGGTATCATTTCCCAGTGCCTATATTAATTCTTTCTTGCTATAGCAAATTTCCACAAATGTTGATGGCTTAAGACTGCATAGATTTATCGTCTTAAAGTTCTGTTGGGGTGCAGTCCAGTTGGACGGACAGCAGAGTGTGGCAGGCTTGAGTAGCCACAGCGTCCAGAGCAGCGGTCCTCGACCTTCCTGATACTGTGACTCTTAAATACAGTTGCTCATGCTGTGGTGACAGCAACCATAAAATTATTTCATTGCTGCTTCAGAACTGAAGCCTTGCTACCGTTACGCATCATAATGTAAATATGATAGGCAGGATATCTGAAAGGAGTCTCGACCCACAGGTTGGGAACCTCTGACCTGGAGTCTCTGCCCCTGCTTTCTCTAATATCGAGAGGCAGCTTGGATTCCTTGCTGGTGGCTCCTCTCTTCCTCTCAATGTTAGCCATGTACCCTGAGGTCTCTCATATGGTAACCCTGACTGACCTCTACTGCCCCCGTTTTCCATGTCCAGAGTTTCTCTGGCCCCACCCGGAGAAGCTAAAGTTGGTCGGTCAGCAACCCTAACTGCAACCGTACCCTTTGCAGTTTCCTGGGAGATTTTATAGGACTGGGGTTGGATGTGGGCGTCTGGAAGTGAGGCAGACATGATGGCACCTCACACTGGTGTCTGATGGCTGATGGATAGGCCGTTTAGATTCCAGTGGATGACATTTCCGTGAGCACAGAATGTCCCATCTCTGTACTGCTTAATCCGTGTAAAAATGCCCAGACGGGAACTAGAGAGATGGCTCTCAGTGAGAAAGGTACTGAGTTCGGATCCCCAGAGTCCACGGAAATGCCCAGTGGACATGGCGGGCCGCTTGTATGTGGAGGGAGAAGTAGGATCGTCTGGCTGATTAGGCTATCTGAAATGGTGAGTTCTGGATGCAAGTGAGAGACCCAGCTTCAGTATGTAAGATAGTGGTCAAGAAGGACACCCAGTGTGAGCCTCTAACCTCTAAATACATACATGTACATCACCACATACACAAATGACTCCACATACAACCTCCACCACACACACAGACACGCACACCTGTAGAAACCCCAAAGCCAACAAATGTCTACATGACTGCAATTTTAGTGTTTGACTGGGTTGGAGAACAGGAGGCAAGCTGAACATCAGCGAGGTGTTTTCAGAACTGAAAGGACACCAATTCGTCCCTTAGTCGCCGTCCTAGTAAGAATGTAATGTCCCGCCTCTTACTTCCTCTTCCAGTCATTTCGTTAGATTCCTGTGCTTGTGGCATGGTTAATTTGCCGGCGTGTATTTGCCAGGTAAATGTGTAGGGAAATGAATGTCTGCTTTTCTGCACTTTGCCACCAGCAATTGCCACCGCCTCTTGACTGCCTTGCAGCGTGCTAGCCAGGGTTATGCCGCAGCATGTGGTGGTATGCAGGCTGTGTCTGCATGTAACTGCCACACCACCCCCGAGTTGGGGAACATTCATTCTTCCTAAAGAAGTACTTGGATGGTCCTAACTTTTCTCGCTAATTTTGAAGGCTAAACATACCTTCCCCCAGTTTATTACACAACCTCCGCAGAGTTAAGGCAAATGCCTTATTAGAGCCTTAAAAGAAACCTGGAGGTTCCTTTGAAATATTCAGGATAAGAGATGGTAAAATGTGTCTCTGTAGCTCCTTATACGTGAGTTATTTTAGAGGGAGGATTTGTGTGTGTGGCAGGGGGGAAGTCTTGTGGCATATGCTAGTTGCCCAAGGAATATTAGACTGCATCCTCCAGTCTTGGAGTTTATAAAAGATCTGCGTTTTCTACCCAGCTCTGGAAGCTGCAAGTTCCATGGCCAGATACTGGCCAGGGCAGTTCCTTAGCTGCTAGTTTCTCCTCGCCAGTTCCTGCCTCCGGCTACAACGCTGCTGCTTCCCCTATCTCCCCCTCCTCCCCCCTTGTGTTTCTGGTTTCCCTTGTTAGGGACACCAGGAGTTACAGTAGGGCCCACCCTAATGACCTCATCTTAGCTTTATCTGCAGAGACTTTATTTCCAAATAAGGTCACCCTCACTACTCACTGGTTCTTGGGAATTAGGACTTTGGCCTATCTATCTGGAGGGACCCAGTTCATCCCATAACTGGTAGTGGAGTATGGAAAAATGTAACACTGCTGGCGGGTTGGCCCAGTCGATGCTGGAGACCCTTCACCCAGCTGTGTACAGTCCGTACTGTGTACAGTAAGGAAGTGTGATAAAGCCGAGAGCCTGTCTAGAGTGCCAGGCAGCTTGTCTGGGTTCTTGGCCAAGTAACTGGGGCTCTTGGTTTTCAGTCTTTGGGGAATTGTATTTATGGGATACAGTACCACCTTAATCCATTGCACTGAACAACGAGCTTTCCAGGAAGCTCAGGGGAGACTTGGGTCTCAACTATCTGTTACCCCTCTGGAGAATCCCCCAATCTGGGAGGTTCTACTCCAACTGAACTCCGGGTCTCGAGGAGGTAACATTGTCTCACCCCTGTACCCTGCTGTCCAACCAGAAGAAAACCTTCACAGTGGAAGTTAATCTCCGTGAGCAAGGTTCAGTCTCCTGTTCCTCCTCCCCAGGAAGTCTAGAAAGAGCAAGCAACAAACACATAGCCACAAAACACCTGCCACTGTCTGTTAAGCCGAAGCCATAGGAAGCCAGTCTTTGAATCCACGCCCCTAAACACAGACAACAGCTTTTGGCTGAAATGAACCCCCAGGGCCAGAAGTAGGGAGATAAACCCCACCCCCAATGCATTTGCAGCTGTGACTCTCATTCTTACAGATGTGTGTGGTTGGAGAGACTTCACTGTCAATTGTCTGCCCATCTGCTGTCAGTATGGCTTCTTTTTGAAAAGTAGATGTGTTTCCTGCCCCTTGATCTCACCTTTGATGCTGGTTACCGGTTCAGTTAAAGCTGCAGCTGAACACAGATCCAGTGCTACTGGCTAAGGGTCAGCAGTCAGCCTCCAGCAACAAGGCCTTGCTGTTGCTTGGAATCTGGGCGTCATTAGGAAGCGAGTCGAAGGAGTGGTTCTGGTGGGGATTTTGTGACATCTTCTTATCTCCTCATACCTCAGGTTGGGCAGTTTTTCCGTGTTGTAGAATAATTTAGGTCAGTTTGGTAAGTCTCTTTCCAACCCCCAGCTGGAAGGGTCCCTGGTGTTGCTGTGTAGGGGAGCTTGGCTGTTTGGGGGAGGAAGGTCTTCATCTCCTACCTGACTCGTAAGCAAAGCCGTAGATGGGTCTGAATTTAAAGAGGAAGGGAAACTTCCTTTCTGCAGCCTACATAGAAGCGGTGTTTTCCAACCAAGACCCAGGCCATTTTCTTTGCATCCTAGACTAAAGTTACTTCACGGCATGAATGAGTCCTTGAAAGCTGGCCAGGGGAATTGAATCACAATGAGATCGCAGTAGAGAACTTTATCCTAAGCGACTTACAAACCAGAACGTTTTTAACTTGTCAGACATTTATAAGATGGAGTTTGCCTGAAAGCATAGTAGAGATGATGATACTTGGAGCATGGGCTCGCCGTTTGTCTCAATGTGTCAGGATGATAAGTATCAGGCATGTCTAATAATTATGGAAATTCATGAATTGTCATAACGATAGGAACTTAGAGCCCTTTCGGGTTTTATTATGTTATAAAATATGCTTCTCTTTCTGCCTCTTTGAGGCAGCTGCACATTGTTACTTCATTTTTTTTTTGGTATGAACACAGCATAGGCTGAGCGTGGCAATGCACACCTGTAATCCTAGTACTGGGGAAGCTGAGGCAGGAGGATCAGGCTTTCAAGTCCTTTCTTCCCAGAGCCACAGAAACAACCCACTTGTTTCTTAGAGGCAATTCGGTTTTTAAGAGTCCGACTCTGCATGCTCTATAAGTCGTGCATGTTATATGAGCTGTTTACTCTTTTGTGGGAATGAAATGAAAATTTGTGTATTAAATGTGTACGGCTCAGTGGTTACTTTTTAGTGTTGTCCTAGTTAGCCTTCACTGTCATCTGATACAGTTTAGAGTCACCTGAGAAAGGGGTCTTGATTGAAGGGTACCCTGTTGACACGTCTGTGGGGGAATAGCCCGACAATAATATGTCTCACCACCAAGGGGAAATGCTTCTCCACCGTGGCTGTATAACTTTTGGCTAACGTTTTTATTATGTTGTAATTTATTCAGACAAAATAAACGAACCATAAGACGTGCAAGTTTCAAAGCACAAGAACTGGCTGGCCCTGGTCCACAGGCCAGGGTGGTTCCCTCAGACCTGGAAGCACCCGTGAAATGTTCCATGTCTTACCCCTATTCCTTATGTCTCAAGGGTATACCTAAACCGGTAACTTTTAAAAATCTCTCTTTGTTTCTTTAAGCGTGTGTTGAGTGCCTGGGCACACATGATCACAGTGCCTGGAGCGGACAGAAGAGGGCTTCGGATCCCTCGGAGCTGGAGAGAGGCTGGTGGGAGCTGCCCCATCTAGCTACCAGGCACCAGACTCCGGCCCTCTGCAACAATCAAGTCCTCTTGACTGCTGATTGGTCCCTCTAGCCCCCTCACTACGCCAGTTCATCGTGTATTCTGTGGCTTGGTTTAGCTTTAATGAAGAAGGGTGCATTTCTCCTGTAGCTTTTGTTGATGCAGTCCTGTTTCTTAGATGGTCCATGCTGTAGTTAGCTGTTTCTGTGGACTTCATTGCTTTTTAGTTCCTTTGAATCTGCCCTTTCTGGTCTGCTGAGGTGTTGGAGGTGCTCGTGGTGTTTTATGCACACGAAGAAGTCATCTCTTGATGCACAGGGCACGATTTTCCAGCCATATCTGGAGTGGAATTGGTACCAAGAATAGCAATATTGAGTTTTTCGGGACACCTGGTCCATTTCACACTGCCAGCTGTATTGCATGGAGAATTCCCATGGGTCTTTGTTCTTGTCAAAGTTTGATTTTTTTTTTGTCTACATCTTAATTTTTACCAGTCCAGAGTGAGTTTACAGGTAGTGGTTTTTGTTTTTGTTTTTTCTTTTTGTACTTTCTTAATTCTGTGTGGGGATGATAGTGACTGTTTGAAGCCTTGGTCATTCAGCTTGTAGGCAGTGGAGCCTGCTGTGACCATTTTCCCTTTGGGAAGTTTCTTTTTAATGATAATAAAGTCTGCCTTGCCCTAGAAGTGGATGGACACCCATGCCTTGGGGGTGTTGTTAGGTTTCCTGTCCCCAGTCACACCTCATGGCAGGGGTGGGTGGGTGTGGGGGGGGAGCTCCTTGATTCTGATTCTGGGACATTGTCCCTAGTGTTCCCTCTGGATTCTGGTTTCCTTCTGTCTGCTGAGATCCCCCTGCTCCAGCCTTTACTTCTCTCTTCTGCTAGGTCTTTTAGCATTCTGTCCTTGCTACTGTAACCTCCCTCGTCCCCCCCACCCCACCCCAGTTCCCATCTCTGGAAGATCACATCCAGATCTTTTCTATTGATTAAATTTTACAACTTGATTTTTTTTGTGTGTGTGCTTACATTTTTCCGATTTCTGTCATTCCTGAGTGAATGGTGGACATTGTGCACAACCCGAAGTCAGTGCCGTTCATACCACACCACCTCCTCCGTTTGGGCATCCAGCTTCAGCTGAGTCTGTCTGCTCAGCAGCTAAGGCCAGCTGCCGAGGGTTTGCTGGGATTCTTTCTTTCCTTGACCTGCAGCTGAGGGCTTCTGTCACCCTAGTCTCAGGGTCTGTGGTACCTACTCTCCCATCCTCACGGTCCATCTTTTAAGCTTTGGGGGTCTTTGTGTGTCTGACCTACAGTGTCTGTAGGGGAGATGATGGGTTGCTCCTCATGGCTGGGCACCCGGTGGAGGCCGAGGGTGGTTCTCAGTTCTGAGGCTGACGGTGGTTCCTTCCGTGCATGGAGACAGCGTCTTTCCCGTATATCTGCCCCTTTCCTCCTCTGATACCAAAACTCTGCCTCAAGCCTTGTGTGTGTCTTAGCAGGAGAGGGATACCGGCTTGTCCCCCAGGTGGTTCATTGCCCAGGTCATGGGGGTGGCACTTCAGGTCAAGCTCAAGGTCTTGGGCATCAGGAAAGTAGAGAATGCCCTCCACTCCAATGTCAGATACTGGGGTGTGTGTAGAGCTCGTGCACAGTCTGTGTCACCATGCTCACCCAGTTAAACAGTACTACTTTCTTCGCCCCGAAGAGGTGCCACCTTCTTCGTGCTCATTCTCCACACTCTGCTGCAGTAAGCTGTTGTTGTTTCTGTCTCTCTGGATTTGCTTGGTTTTGATGTGGCATCCTATAGCAGGTGACCTTTTATGACTGGCTTCTTTCGTTGGTGTAGTATTTTCCGGGTTTGCCTTGTGGTAATATGGATCCCGACCTCATTCTTGGAGATGCGATGGCGTTCTGTAGGTGGGCACTTAGGTAGTTTCTACTTCTTGGCCTTCACGAATGGTTCTTCTGAACGATGCTTCTGTGAACGCTTGTGTATGAGTTTTGTATGGAAACGGAGGTACTGTGGTGAACTCGATACTTGAAGTGTGTGTGTGTTTGTGCTCACACTCACTTGTGCACATGGTATGAAGACCAGGTGTCTTTCTTAATCGCGGCTCGCCTTATTTGTTGGTTGTCTGCTTATTAAGATGGGGGTCTCACTGTGCCACCATAGCTGGCCTAGAACTTGCAATATAGGCCGGTCTGGCCTCTAACTCAAAGATCCACCTGCCTCTTTTTCTTGAGTGCTATGTTTAGAGTGACCTTGTGCCACCAAGCCCAGATCCACCCCCTCCCGCCCCCGCCCCCAGACAGAGTCCCTCTCTGAATATGAATCTCGTCGATTGGTGAGATTGGCAGGAGGCAGGAACCAAGAATCTTTTTGTCTCAGACTCCAAAAGATACCAGTGTGGTCAACTTTTTATGTGGGTGCCAGGCTCCCAGACACCAGTCCTCACGTTTATGTGCTAAGTGTTTGTCCAGTTGAGCCATCTCCCCAGCCCAAACGAATTATTGCAGTGTGTCTTCCCAGCACCTCAGAGGGAGGTGATATATTTATTTAATAAGGGAGAAGACAATGCCTTGAAGGAGTCAAGACCACACTGGGGCCACACAGTTAGAGGTGGCTGCCACATACTTGTCTCGTGAAGCAGGTAGCCTGCTTCTTTCATCTTGAATATGAACCTCCTTCCCTGTGTGGTCTGTCTTTCACTGACCTGTTAGGCCAGCCCAGTTCATAGATTTGTGATGTACCCACACAAGTAAACAAGGGTTTCATTGTGACCTGCTCATGGATTTGGGTGTTGGATTCATGTGGTAGCGTGAGATGTACCTGTGACATTCAGCTGGGTGGTGGTGGTACACACCTGTAATCCCAGCACTTGGGAGGCAGAGGCAGGCGGATATTACTGAGTTCGAGGCCAACCTGGTTTATAGAGTGAATATCAGGACAGGCTCCAAAGCTACAGAGAAACCCTGTCTCGAAAAACAAACAAAAGGAGTTCCTGGGTTCTTCTCACACACAGTAGCCTGAGCGTAGAAGAATATGTGCCTGTGGTGGTGGAGGAGGGGGGCTCTAATTTCTCTACAGCTTACTTGACAGGCACCACAGACTGATAAAACTTGGTAACTGTTAGGTTCCCTTTAGTCTCAAGATCTCAGAGTTTTTGTTATCTAGAAAGCAACCATGGATATTGTTTGTCTCCTGCCCTACAGTCTTATAACCGTGGTCTGGGATAGAGTCTGAGCTTGGTGGTACCGTAGCACTGCTCATGAAGAGTCTGCAAGTCAGTCGGTCTGTTTCTCAGTTTGTGTGTGTGTGTGTGTGTGTATTTGCACTGACACAAGTGTGCACTTGCATGCATATGTGGCTGCTCTGGGATAGAATCAGTAAGTGCTTTTGCTGCAGACTAGTGGACTAGTGCGTAGGATGAGTGGGAGCATGCGTCAACTGGTACAGCCGGGTTAGGAATTGCCGTACTCGGGTGTTGAATGGGACTCCTCTCCTTGAGCTTTACATTGGGACGGTGGGACATCTGGCTTGTGTTTGGTTTCACCGCCACCTTCCTTAAACAGATTTCTGCAGGAAAGTGGTTTGTGGTGATAAACCTATTGGTTTAGCCGGTGTGTAAGCTAATCCCTTAAGACCCACCAGCTGTCAGACTCGAGGGATCCTGTTAAATTCTGAGCATCTGCTGGGGCAATCAGTAAGTGCAAACTGCCTTGTAAAATGACAGTTTAGAAAGAATGGGGTTTTACCCGGTTGCCTGGCAGTGTGTTGGGTGGTTCTTGCTGCCCTAAGAATACGCCATCAGATGGCATTCAAACTAATTTTTGTATTATTATTATTATTATTATTGAGACAAAGTTAGATTCTGTAGCCCAGGATTGCCTAGAACTGACCATATAGCCCAGGTTTGCTTCAAACTCTGTCCCTCCCCCAGCTCCCCAACTGCTAAGCAAGACTTTTATACTTTTTAAAATTTAGATCTGGGGATGTTGAGGCGACTCAGGGAACAAGAGAGTGCGCTGCCAAGACGGACAGTCTTAATTTGGTCCCTCGAACCCACATGGTGGACTCCCACAAAGTCTTCCTCTGACCTGTATGTGTCTCTGACAGGGCTCAGGTGCCCCCCAAAGGGTTAAATTTAGATCATTAATGACCAGACAACAGGATAGCAGTCGGAATGTTTTTTATTATTATGATGATGATGATGATGATGTGTCTGGGTGTGTGGATGTCAAATCATTGGACACCCGGGAGGTGGAGTTAGAGATGGGATTGTCAGCCAGCTGTGAGTTCTGGGAGTCTCTGAAACCCGGGTCCTCTGAAAGAGCAGCCAGTGCTCTTAACCACCCGGCATCCATCCAGTCCCAGAATAATAATCATTTTTTAAAAATAATTAAAGTAACATGTACAAGTATAGTCTTAATTTAAACGATTGCAGTAGTAAAAGGATCCTGTCTGGATTCCTAAGCAGTGACAGTTCGTAATTCTTGGTAACTAAGACAGATCACTAGCCAGTGTCAAGGTAATGCCTTAAGTCACTGCACTGAGTCCTGTTGATCGCCACTTGACCATTGCTCTGCCTAGAGCCTTTTCCTGAAGCTGTGGTCATGCACATGCATGCATGTGTGCCTGTACTTTTGTGCTTTGGGAACACGGCCTGCCTTTTATTGGGCCCCGCAGGTGTGTTACATCCACCTGCGTGGTTCTGGTTCACTCAGGCCCTTGGATGTCCTCAGCAGCAGTGAATGCTCTAATAGATAGTTCTGGAACTCTCCAGAATGCTGTCACCGTAGGCACCGCCATCAGATCTCTGCCCAAGTGATGGTGACTGAGAAGAGCCCATCTTAGGGTCGCTCCGTGCTTGCTATTCCGGAGGAGTTGACCCAGCTCTCCCTTTGGTTATATTCATTTTCTAGTATATTGGGATTCTGTTTGGTAGGCTAGGAAAAGGATAACGGTGAGGGTAGGGTCTATTTTCACCTCGGTAGACACTGAGAGCTCACTGGTGGCAGAGACCAGCGTGTTGTTTAGACACTGGTCCGTGACTCGGGTGTCCTCATTGCTAAGCGACTCGATTCGTACTGGATATGAAGACAGAATGGTGTGTTTTTCCTCATCTTCAGTTCTTGCAGACATACAGAATAATGAAGACATTCTTCTTGCCTGCGTTCCCGATGTGCTTGCTTACATTTTGGTTTGAGACTTCACAGTGAGAGATAAACCTGGATTTGTTTGTTCAGCTTTGAGCTTTGAGGTGCAGGCTTTAGTTTTGAACTGAGACGTGCTTAGGGGCACTGAGATTTTCAAATATTTCAGATAACAGGGGAAGATAGCTGATGTAACCCAGGGATGAGATTTCACAGGAACTTGATTTATCTCTCTCTCTGTCTACTGTTGATGTCTCAGGACTAGCGCCCCGCTTGCCCTTTGTCCTGACCTCCTGTACGGAATGCCTACAACAGTGACTCTACAGATTTGATCCGAGGGCCTGTTTTAAGATTGGGATGTGAAGTTGAGATGATGCCCCACACTGTGCTGGAGGATTGAATGGACGTAGGATGCTTTTCTGTGATGTGTGGCTTCTGTCGTGATCAGGTTTACCCATACCGTCAGGATACCAGCAGGACGCTGGATGCCATGTCAGATTTTTCTCAGAACATTATTATCCTCCGAGGCAGTGTCAATACATCTGACCTTTCTCTTCAACTATGAACTCGTGTCTAACATAACCTGTGCTAACCAGATGGCCCCAGCTAGAACTTAGAACCGCCAGGAAGCTGAAGGAGCTTTTCATAAGCGCTGGTAGCCCCACTGGGCTTTTGAGAAAACATCTTGCTGTGTAGCTCAGGCTGGCTTTGAACTCATTGTGATCCCTCTTTAGCCTCCCAAATACTGGGATTACAGGTACGCACCAGGACATCCAGCTTCAGATAGTTGTCAACATGATAGTTACTTTTACTCAGGGTTTCAGAGTAGCATTTTCTACTAATGTGCTTTGCCAAGAAATAAATGACTCCTCTTCAACGGTAAATCTTTTTCTTTTTTTGCCACAGACCTGGCTTCCCAACCCCATGCGTGTCAGTTGGGAAGGAACATCACAGTAACTTAAAAATGTGCTCTTTTGCCTGGGAAGAACTATGTAGAAAAACAGCTCTGTCGAACATGCTTTGTTAACTAGCAGAGTCCTTTTTTAATAATACAAAAAAGATAACAGTCACCCTTTCAGAACGTATGTTTTGGTGGCAACTAGTATATTCAGAACTGTCCATGCTACCCAGTTCCAAGATGCTCCCCTCAGCTCTGCAAGCAATCAGCCCACGGTAGCAGCCACTCCCTAGGCTTGGGCAACCGCGAGTCCTCATCTGCCCTTAAAGTTCTTGTTTATAAGGAACTACAGTCTGTCATCCCTTTAACTGGACATGAAATGATGAGACGGAAGGGACCAAGTAGATGAAGGCTGAAGGTTGACCTTCTGTGTCAGAAGTACTAGCTGGAAACCTCTCACTGTCCTGTAGGCCCCACTTTAAAGAGGAGGAGGTCTGCCCGGTCTGGGTGGAGACTCCTCTTAACTAACTGTGGCGAAACTGCCACTCATTTAAGATAATGTGTGATCGTGTATAAGTGGTGGCTTGGATGCTGGCTTGTGGCGAGTGACCTTTTTGAGATCTAAGCCCAGCCTCAGCTCAGCCAGCTGGGCAGAGTCCCTCTGTCCTTTCTCTTCCACGACATTTAGAATAGTCAGAATTGAACTAGATTGGTCAGAACCAGGAAAGCAAGCAGCTTGGGGCGATTGCAGGTGGATTGCGGGGTTAGCTGTCTAGATGAGCTAGCTATGTAAGTACTTGGGATTCTTGCCTATCATGTGAGCAGGGGATCTTGAAGTTTCTGAATTTGCAAGAAGAGTACATTAGTGACTTTAAAAGACAAAAGTTGAGTTCTTGCCTGTTTCCTTGACTGTAGCAGGGAGGGTGAGATCATGCCCAAGGGCTTGTGAAGTGAGGCAGGTAAGGGAACCAACCCCTGGGGGACTCAGGTTCTGCTGCTGGTGTCCTTGGCTGTTCAGGGACTTTATAGCTACTGGATACGCTCTGTGTACAGGCTCAACACTTCAGTGCTGTCCTGTGTAGCCCTGGATGTCAGTCCCAGTATCACAAGTGTATTTTGGCAGATGTTTTCTAGGGTTACTGAGAGAATGTAACCCAGGGGCGTGCTGCCCCCCCCCCCCCAAGCCTTGAGGATCTCGGTTTGTGTTGGGGAAGCTGGTCTCAAGGTGGTGATGGCCTTGGAGTGGTTGTCCAGCCCTTTAAAGATAAAGGTAGTGGCCGCCCAAACTGGCCTCCTTTTTCCTGTCCTTCTGGCTGTCTGGTGTCAGCAGAGGCGTGGGATTTATGCAGCTCGCGCTCTCTCGCTCTCTCTCTCTCTCTCTCTCTCTCTCTCTCTCTCTCTCTCTCTCGACTTGGCTGTGTGCTTTCAGCTCGTAAATGCCAACAGTAGAATTAAAGAATCTATTTAAAATAATAAAAGACAAGACTGGAGGGATGGCTCAGCAGTTAAGCACACTGGCTGCTCTTCCGGGGGATCTTGGTTGGATTTCCAGCACTTACACAGTAGTTTACAGTCGCCTATAACTTTAGTTCTAGGGGATCCAACACTGCCTTCTGGCTGCCATAGGCACACATGGTGCACAGACATCCCTACAGGCCAATACCTAGTCACATAAAATGAAAACCTCAAAATAAAAAAAAAAACAGCTCAAGGAATGTATGTGGAATAAATATGTCAAAAGGTTAAAAGGTTGGTGTGTTTTTGTTTTTGTTTTTTTTTTAATACTTTGAATAGAGCTGAGTCCCTTTCTTTCTAAAAGGGATTTTCCTTGAGAGTGATTATGCTTTGCTGGTTTTTAAAGCTTTTGGGGAGATGAGAGGTGACCCCCCCAGAAGAATGTTGTCACCCACTGCATTATGCCTGGCCCCTTTAGCGCGAGTGTTTCCACTGTGTCTTTTCAACTCAATAATTCCTGCTTTGGCAATCACCCCACCTTCCACCCCTGAGTTCAACGAGCACACAGGTGTGCCTCGGTTCATTCGAGGTGGTGGCGTTGAGGGAGTGTGCGCTAGTCAGGTGTGTGCTGCGCAGGCTGGTTCCTGTCACGAGGGATGATGTGTGTTTCCGTATCGATCTTGGGGTACCTCCTGAAATCTCGCCTTTGATAATTTGACCTATCACTTTTAAGAAGGTTCATTCTGATAGTGGGAAGTTGTACCTAGAACCCCTGAGGAATTCCTCTGCTTTGTGTGTAGGGGTATGAAGGTTCACGGTTAAGAACAGAACTCTCACGTGCTAAAATAGGCAGGTCTAGAAATAAGAGCTACGTTGCATTCGGGAAATTCTCTGTGTTCTCACCACATATTTTTGTTTTCTTCTTCTCATTCTTCTAAACAGCAAGCGAGGGCTGAGCAGGAAGAAGAATTCATCAGTAACACATTATTCAAGAAAATCCAGGCCTTGCAGAAGGAGAAAGAAACGCTCGCCGTGAACTATGAGAAAGAAGAGGAGTTTCTCACCAACGAGCTCTCTCGGAAGCTGATGCAGGTAAACGCTCTCTTTGACCTTCCCTGCCCCGCACACTTCCTCTCCCTCTTGCTCTCCTTCTCCTGGGAAAATGGCTTTATAGAGTGTTTCATTTCTCAAGTGCTAATGTTGTCGTCGCCTTGGTTCTGTGACTTAAGAATGCTGGGGTATGTATGGGTCCTGCAGACTCTGGAGCCCACCTCGGGAAGGCGGGATGAGGCGCATGAGGCTCCTCAGGGCTGCACCCAGGTCGCATCGTGGAAATGCGGGGCTCAGCTCCTGCTGGAAGATTCCTTTCTTCTTTGCAGTTGAGTCACAGACACCTCCGCAGGCGGAGGTGGGTCTTCTGTGCTCACATATGTGGCGGGGAAGTGAGGTCATGTTCTAGTGGGTGAGCTGAGGTACTGACTGGACCAGACTGCTCTTGCTAGTCATGGAGTGAAGCCATTCGCAAAGCACAGCAGGGCGGTTTGGGTCCCTGTTAGGAGTCCCTTCACCTCTCTGCTTGTTTGTAGGTGCATAAGTTATTAGCAGAACACAACTAAAGGCCTCTACGGCAGTGGTTCCTAACCCGTGGGTCACAACCCCTTCGGGGTAGAAAAACCCTTTCACAGAGGTCATCTAAGACCATTGAAAAACAGACATTTGCATTATGATTCATAACAGTAGCAAATACAGTTAAGAAATAGTGATGGAGATTAGTTTATGGTGGGGGGATCACCACAACATGAAGTTCGTTAAAGGGCCGCTGCATGAGAAAGGTTGAGAAGCACTGCTCTGCAGAGATAGTTTGTATCTAATTCCTAGGAATTTACAAATAAGATACTGAGAGAGTGAGCGGTCATATGAAGGGCATCTGTATCTGTGCTGTCACTGAAGGAAGCACGGGTTTGGGGTGTTTTCCGTTACCAGAATCGCACACAGGTTGCATATACTACAACCGAGAGTGTGTTTCAGCAAGGTCCCTGGTAAGAAGGTACTTGAAGCTTGTCACCACAGTGCTAGGTTCTCACCTCCTCACCTAGAGGCTCCTCTGGGAAGCTTCTGTGTGTAGAAGCTTTAACTTTCTCCCTTTTCTAGCATTTTCTTTCCTAGTCATTGAATAAAGACGGTGCTGGAGCTTGTGCCAGAGTGGATTCCAGCAGTGGCTGTTGGGAAAGGACTGATACATTGTGATGTAGAGAGAAGAAGGAGGAGGTTAATTTGACTTGCTGCTGTAGCCCATGTTGTTTTCAACAGTCGATGACTTATTCTGCGTGATGTTTCTAGAAGCGCAGGGACACAGGCACAACCACAGGGTGTTTCTTCCGTGTTTAGCTGAGCCGTCAGTTTTCTTCATTTTTTCACAGTGCACGAAGCCTTTCTTACGGAACTCACACTGCCGTTAGCATCTGGCTGAAGCTTCTCACCCAACAATTAGAACCTAGCCAGTGAGATTTGTGTTCTGTGTAAAACGTTCATCTCTGGGGCTAGAGGCCTTGTTGTTTGTGTAGTTGGCCTCCCATTCACCTATCATAGCCTTTCCAGTTAACATCGGTGTCCCTCCCCTTCAGATAAGATATAAAAAAAGAGAACATGTAAGAGCCACGTGCAGAAGGAAGCAGTGATGGTGGCATATCAGGCCCAAGACGAGGCTTGGGCTTCAAATGTGTTCTCCCGGTGTTGTAAGAATTCACCTCTTCCCTGCAGAACTGTAGTGACTGTTCCCATATTCCTCAAATCTAACTTTGTATGTATTATAAACCTAAATCCACACGCCCAGTTTTTCTTTCTAAAGAGAATAGTGTTTGAACTGTATGACACACTAAACTGAACCCCTTACCCCCCAAAGTAGTATATAGTCTGAAACTTCATGTGGTAGTGTCTCGTGTCCACCTCGAGACCCAGTATAAAGTGTGGTGAGCAGGCAAGTCTCAGAACACACTGTCAAACTCTCGGGTATAGGGATTCAGTTCCTCATGAATCTTGGCTTGCCTTTTAGATCTTTAGGTGGTTGTTGGTTGTTTATACTTGCTTAAACATGGTGTTAAGTCTGTTTTGAGGGTCTAATTCGGTGGTAGTATGTATATTAACATCTGACAGTGTCACTACTCTCCATCTCCAGAACGTTTTCATACTGAAACTCTTCACTGAGGGAACCGTATTGACCATCGTCTTCTGGGTCTTGGGATCTTGAAGGTAGTCAGTAGTGTGTTGCTTGGAGGTAGGCGTTTCTGGCCTGTCTCCAAGTGGGGCTCCTTTTACAGCTCTGTAAACCCGTTCTTTCAGCTAGCAGCTGTATTGCTTGGTCTTAGTTGAAAACTTGACAGGGTTTAGAATCGGCCAGGAGGTCTGTTGGGAGGGCATTTCCAGACAGGAGGAGTGAAGACCTATCCTGATGGAGTTGCACTGCCCCTGAGGGCGGGGGTCCTGGACTATCTAAGGAGAGAGTGAGCTGAACTTTCTGCCTGAGGATGCAGCGGGGTCAGCTTCACACACGCACTGCACACCCTTCGGTGTGATGGACATACACCCTCAAACCATGAGCCAGATAGTTCATCACAACAACTAACCCCGTAGGCATACACACATGCCCAAGAACCTGCCTCCCTTGTTGACCAGTCGGAGGAGCCATAACTCCAGGAAAGGCCTGTCTAGTGTTTGATTCCCCACCCTCCAGGCCCTTGGTACACATTTCCTTAAGGGAGCCAACCGGTCCTTTGTCAGATACTCAAACTCTGAACCACCCAGTGTGGAAAAGCTTACTCCATCTGGAAGCTAGTTAAGAGTAATCGGCGTGAATAGGCTTTTCCAACTGTGTAATTCCTTTAATATGGCTTTCGAGGTGTTTATTCCTGTTTTGATATAAAAAAAACTTGCTAAGGGAGACTGTGTTGTAGGTGCCACAGACAGACACACATGGCAGAGTTGATCTGTTCTCCATGAGAGTGCTTAGCGTGTTCCACCCAAACACCACTGGACATCCACTTTACAGGACAGTGTGATTTCTCTGTCGGGATTGGATGTTTTTTTAGTATCCGTTTCAAAGAGATTCCTGAGAACAATTAGCCGAGGCCCAATGGAGTTCTGCCTGCCTCGGCCTCCAGGGACTGAAGGCATCATACCTGCTCCTGAGATGCTTATATAAAAACAAAATCAAGTTCGTGTAATTGTAGGTGAGGGCCCTTTGGACTATCAGCCTGGGAATGAGTCTTCAGTAGAGCAAACTGCATGATGTCAGACATGCAGCGTGTAGCTCATCTCACTGCCTGCTTTTCTGTTTTGTGAAAACTTTATTCAGAGCACCGTATATCTTTCTGAGCCCCCGTTGTGGGACTGGCTACTTTATGAGTGATGGCTGACCTGAAAGAGTAGTAGCTTTCGAAAGATAGCGTACGGCGCTGCTCTGCAGCCCCTCAAAGACAGCATTGTCATTATGTGGAGTTGAAATGAATACGGTGCTCAGAATGAGCAGACTCACACTGATAGGCGGCATGTATGTTAGAAGTCTCAAAAGCGGTTCTCCAACATGTTAGCAGTCACTTTGGCTGGGGGCCGAGCATACAGTCTGTTATTGATTAATTTATTACCTTTTGAGGCAAGGTCTCGATCGTGCCTCAGCTCATGATTCTGCTCCTCAGCCTTTCAAGTGCTGGGAACACAGCCGCGCACTGCCACACCCCGCTAGGTCATGGTCATTGTTGGCGTGCCTGCTCTTACTGTTTACAAGCAACACGCATTGTTTCTGTAACTGGACACTCTTCATGGGGTTTAAAAATTCTCTCAACTGGATGTCTTTGCCTCTTGAAAACTGCCTCTCTGCCCCTTACTTCAGCCCTGGGAGCCCCGCTGTCATGGTCATGAGTAGCATGGAGGCTCATATGGTCAGACAGACTTATTCTTGGGTGGTAAAGGTTTCTCACACTTATCTCCCATCATTAAGAACCAGTATAATCCAAATGCCTGGTGGGATTCACTCTGTTGCTTTATCATAGAATGATTGAGGGCAATAAGGAATACTGGATATTCCATATTCCTCAGTTTGTAAAATCTGGTCCAGTTTTCAATTTGCTTACCTTGAAACAACAAATAGGTTCGCGGTCTTATTTTGATTTGCATTTAAAGTAGGATCTGGCCCAGAGGGAAATGTTGTCATTTTAGATGGAATGGAAATGACTTTTATTCTACTGAGAAATCAGTTCTATTTTTAAATTGTGTGTGTGTGTGTGTGTGTGTGAGAGAGAGAGAGAGAGAGAGAGAGAGAGAGAGAGAAGAGGGGGGCTTTGTGCATGCAAGTGCAATGCCCACCAAGGCCATTGGACCCTCTTGGAGCTAGAGCTACAGATGATTGGCAGCTGCCCAATGTGGGTGCTGGGAACTGAACTCAAGTCCTCTGTCAAGATCAGTGGATTCCGGTAACTGAGCCATCGTCTCTCAGGCCTCTTGAGTGTCGTTTTTGTTACTAACTTGGCCCCCGAGGTTAGAATGCTTTCTATAATTTCAGTAGTTTTTTAGCATCTGTAGAAACGTGGAAGTTTTGTGTGAAACCGGTTGCGAAGCCGCTGGCGCCAGGAGGTTCCCAGCTGGTGCCTCAGATGAACGTCATTCAGAAGACAGTGGTGAGTGTTTCAGACTGGTGCCATGCAGTGGCAGTAGCATCCTTCCTTCTCTTCCAAGGGAATAAAAATGGGAAGGAAGCAAAATAATGTGCCCAGTTGTTCTTGCTTGCCCACCATGCTGCCATGGTGGTCGGCATGAATGGCCTCCGTAGGCTCGCGAATGTTTAAGTCCTTGATCCGCAGTTGCTGCCGGTTTAGGTAGCATTAGGAGGGGTGGCCTTGCTGAAGGAAGTATGTCACTGGGAACAAACTCTGAGACTTGTGCCATTTATAGTTAGCTCCCTCTCTGCCTCCTACTTGTGTGCATCAAGATGTGAGCTCTCGGCTCTTCTGCTGCTGTGCTTTCGCTCCAGCATCGTAGACTCTAAGCCTCTGAAACTGTGAGACCAACTAAACGTTGCCTTGGTCATGGTGCTCTGTCTCAACAATAGAAAAGACACCTTGCTTTCTCCCTCTCCCTCGTGGAGAAGTTGTGTCTCCCCCCAGATGGGTGTGCTTTCCCCAGAACTCCTAAGCTTTTATGCCTCTGAGATGCCAGCTAGGATTTGAGCTACTTCCTGATGCCTCCACAAAGGTGGTAACTCATTTCATTCAGTTTGTGCAGGCAGCAAAATCCCATGACATAGTGATAATAAGAAACTGTTTTGTTAATTTCAGGGTCGCCAAGGTCAAGAATGTCTTGGTATGCATTCAAATGGCAGCTTCGCCTTCTGAGGGGGAGGTGAAGAGACCTTGATATATGTTTTTCATTAGATTGGCTGGACCTGTGGTCCTTGGGGCCAGTGGTGTTTGGAGATAATACTGACCAGGGGAGATTGCTTTTGCATCATAGCTACCAAAAACAGTTGGAAGGTTTGGTTTTTTTGCTTGCTTCTCATTCCCAGTTACCAGACTCTCATCTTCTGTCTGGTTTTCATTTCCTTTCATGGAGCAAATAAGTTCCATTCACAAAACAGCTGCAAGGAACTGCCAGATTGTTTAAACTGCTTTTGAAATGCCACTGGCCCACCCGTGGCCAAAGTACAAACCCAAATCCCCCTGTAAATAGCATGCATGGCAGCTCTCCGTAGAACGGGTTCAGTGTGAGGACGAGAGATGACGAGAAAGCTCTGCAGGGATAAGACATTGCTCAGTGGCTGGAGAGAATACTCAGTGGTTGCGAGCACTGGCTGCAATCCCAGAAGACCCGGCACCCATACTGTAACTTACAACCGTCTATGGTTCCAGTGCCAGGGAATCCGACTCTCTTCTGGCCTCTGTGGGCACTGAACACATGTGGCGCATGGACACACGTGCTGGCAAAGCACCCATACACATAAAATAAAAGCAATTGAAAACCCCAACATGGCCATGTTCCTCTGAAAGACTGCACACGAGTGTTGTCTACACACGCCGTTCGTCCTTGAGTGCGTTGGTATTGATTCTGGAAAGATGCACGGGGTCAGAAGCTGCTCTGGCCTGGCTTTGACATAAAGTATGAGATAGAGAAGATAACAGGGAAAATAAAGGTTAAAGGAGAATAAAAATCACGAGGTTAAAGCCAGGGCCGAAGCTTGCTGGATTTATGAGAAGGAGGGAAAGATTATTGTTTCTAGTTGGGAGTGTGCATCGTGTGTCAGGTTGACCTGACTGGATGTACGTGAGCCGTCAGTGGGAACACAGGAGGCCTAGAGGTGTGGGCCTATGGCTGGAAAAGCGGTCCCCATCCTTCAGAGTGGGAAAGCAGCTGGTGGCGTAGGTTGACGCAGAAGGTCAGAAGCCCAGGAGAGACGTCTAGACTCTAGATGGGGAAAACAGGCCTTTGGACAGAGGCCCTGGCTCTGTGGAGACAGCCAGGCTAGTGGCGATAAGTAAGGCTGGAGGTATTGTCCATTAGGATTTATCTCATCGCTAGGAGATGTGCCTTGAGGGTCAGAGACACAATAGGAGTTTGGGACACAGACAGTTGGGAGGAGAAATGGCACAGAATTTGACCCAGCTGATCTTGTTGGTAGGGTAGCTAAATGGCCAGGACACAAGCGAGAAAGTACAGGACTCCAGCCCAAGTGCTAACGAGTTATCCTGCTCTGCTCAGAGAGCCGTGGAAGTGTGACATCTTTGGAACAGATTTGCATTTCCTAAGCTAGAAATCTTGGTTCCATGTGATGCAGCAGCCACACTCTTCCCTCGGGAGGTCACCCTGTCTGCACGTGCTCGCCACCCCCTGGAGAAGAGGCTCTTCTCATCTCTCACTCCTAAGAACCACCAACTAGAAGTAACTCAGTGTCTGTGACCAGTAAAAGATGAGCATTGCATACTCATTTAGTTGGACATTTAATGTGATAAAAATAAGAGCCACAGTTTAACTTACCACAAGTACGATTAGCAGAGGAGACTGGATAAAAAGGACACAAAGTCAGGCAAAGCTGGTATCTTAAGTATGTACAGGCAGTCAAAAAGGAAAAGGAAATTAGAGGATGCAAGGACGTGACTACTGTGAGAATCGGAAGTTGAGGACCTCAGGAAGAGGGGGTATTTGTCGGTTGGGGTGACGGCTCCTGACAGAGGACAGTGGCATCCACTACTTGCATCCTGCAGCCCCGTTAGCAGCCTCTTGACGTGTCATTGAACTTCGACACCGCCACAGCTTTGTTCTTGGTGTGGATGCGGTACCCTCATCATGGTGTCTTTTGTACTCCCGAGTTGTTTTCATTCGTCCCGAGGGTCATTCTAGGACAGACAGTGTGCACAAAGTGCCAGTGCCATCATTCATCCAGCCACTGTGTGAGCTTTTTCGAGACATTGTGGAATAAAGAGTCCTGGTCACTGCCCTTCAGGGCGATACAGTGTGGGTGGCCGCTTACGGCAAGGCTGAGGGCAAAGGGTTTGGACCAGAGACCTTGGCTGGAACCCTCACCTGCAAGCCTTCTGGCTGTCTGCTAGCCTTTGAAGGTAAGCGTCTCTCCTGTGTGGTGCACAGGGTCACAGTTCCCTATGCCAAGTGAGAGCAAATAAAAGACAGCAAATTACCCAAGGTGCCCAGGGTATGACAGTGCCCTCAGGCGGATTCCCTACTTTTAGAGGGTCACGTGCTAAAAGTGCCACGAACTATCATTAAATTGCACAAGACCTGCCAACAGTGCTCACTGCTGTGTGAGGGTGGGACACATTGTGCCGAGAGGCACACGGGGAGGCACCACCGTGGAAGTGTTTTGAGCTACCCCCCAGTGTTACTAATTTGGGATGTGGGAGTCAGGCTCTGTACACAAAGTTCTAAGGGGACAGGGGCACGAGGTGGAAGTAGACCCACTTTCTGCTAGGAGCAGGCCTGCGTGACCCCCAGAGTTGTGACCTTCATCCTTAGGCCGGAGTGGTCTCCAAAAGTTACAATATGGAGAAAAAGAGGGAAAAGACATGGGCCTTCTGTCTGTGTCTGTGTGTAGTATGTGTATTTGGATAAGTGTGCATGTGTGTATACATGTGCCTGCAGGCCAGATGTCCAACATTGGGAATCTGGTACCTCTCTGTTTTTTCTGAGACTGGGTTTCTCTGTGTAGCTTTGGAGCCTGTCCTGGAACTCGCACAGTAGACCAGGCTGGCCTCAGACTCACAGAGATCCGCCTATCTCTCTCTGCCTTCCGAGTGCTGGGATAAAGGTGTGAGCCACCACCGCTTGGCCCCTGGTCCCTCTCTGAAAAGATCTCCACTCTACTTATTTTCTTTTTTCTTTTTTAAGTGTGTGATGTGTGTGGGCATGTCTGTTTGTACAAGTGTTGGTCCGTGCCTTGCACTTCGATTGAGGCAAAGTCTCTTTGCTAGCTCCTGTGTGTACAGGTTAGCGAGCCCCAGAGTTTCCTGGCTCCTGCCTCTGCTGCACCTCTCTTAGGAGCACTAGGATTGTAGACACACACTCACACCTGGTGGTTTTACGTGGGTTCCGGGGATTGCTTCTCCATGGAGCCATCTTCCCAGCCTGTTTTAATTCTTTTTCTAGATGGCTTCTCTCGGAACCTCGAGCTCTCTGATTTCGCTCTTCAGTTGGCCGGGGAGCTTCAGAGATCTGCTTGTCCATCCCCCTTTACACTGCCCCCCTCCAAGCCCTGGTATTGGCATGCTGCTGCCTAACCCAACCTTTTCCATGGGTGCTAGGCCAACAGCATCCTTAGGCTTACACGGCAGTACTTTTCCCATTGAGCTATCTCCCTAGCCCAGGATTTGCCTCCACAGCCGTTCCCTCACTCAGGCCCGTCTCTTTCTGTTCATGCTGTCTCGTGAGCATGGTACAAAGCCTGGGGACTGACTGGACTAGGTTGCAGAAGGACTTGAACGTGATGCAAATGTCTTTGGACTTAATCTGCAGTTAATAGACAGTTATTTTCGAGTGTTGAAGAGGACACTGGAATATCAGGGGTTGTCTGCTGTGCTGGCTAGATTTATGTCAGCTTGACACGAACCGTGGCCATCTGAGAGGAAGGAACCTCAGTTGAGAAAATGGCTCCATAAGCTCAGGCTGTAGGCAAGCCTCTAGGGCATTTTCTGAATTAGTAATTGATGGGGGAAGGCCTAGCCCATTGTGGGTGGTACTATCCCCTGGCTTGTGGTCCTGGGTTCTATAAGAAAGCAGGCTGAGTAAACCATATGGAGCAAGCCAGTAAGCAGCTCCCCTCCATGGCCTCTGCATCAGTTCCTGCCTCCCAGGCTCCTGCCCTGTTTGAGTTCCTGTCCTGACTTCCTTCAATGATGAATAGCAATATGGAAGTGTGAACCAAGTAAACCCTTTCCTCCCTAAGTCACTTTGGTCATGGCATTTCATCACAGCGGTAGAAACCCTAACCAAGACATCTGCTGATCCAGATCCGCTGAAGACCCTGATCCATTGGTCCTCAGTGGTTTTGGGGATATTGTTGATGTAATCTCATGAACATGACCTCATCTAGCCTGGGTCATGGAGGGTGTTTGTCAGCCGTGGCAGGGGCTGAATTCACGTGATGGAGGACAGGGAGATGTGAGGGAGCTGTTGAGCAAGGACGGGGCCAGCAGCAGCAGTGTGTGTATGGGGAGGAGCATGCAAATTGGAGTGTGCTCTTAAGAGACCCTCACGATGATTCCAGAGCTCATGGTGTGTGTCTGAGTTTGCCTCTCAGTCAAGGGCTGTAAAATTGGTTCCTGCGAGGTGATTAATGTTCTCAGACATTTTGTGATATTTTCCTAAGGAATAGGTGAGTGACAGTCCGGTGGCTAACTCCAGTCGTAGGTTTTACCTGGTCCCATGCAGGTGGCTGTGACCATCTGAGCCGTCAGTCTTTTAGGTGGGGAGCGGGAAGTTGTACACAAAGGAGTTGAATTACTGTTGAGTTGGGTGCCTCGGGTCTCCTTGAGGAAGCTGGGTCCTGGGGTGACAGTCAGGCTGCATGAAGAGAAGGTAAGCCCCACAGCATTGCTGTGCTGCCTGGAACCTGACAGAGGACACCATGTGGGCACCTGTGGCTGCTCCCGGTGGAACCCAGTTGAGTGGGTGCAGCTTTCTTCCCTGCTGTAGCAAATGGTGTTGAGCGCACAAGGTCATCTGGTTGTGTAGGCTTGTTATCCCAGCTCCTCAAGAGGCTGAGGCAGGAGGCTTATGTTCAAGGCCCACCTGAGCAGCTAGCACCCTGTCTTAAGAGTAAAACCTGCTTGGTGAACACCTGTGATGAAATGTGATCCCAGTTTCATAGATTCGCTGTTGTCAGCATTAACAGTATGCACCACAACTGTTTTAAGTTATTCCATAGTCATTGAGAATACCTTCTATAGAGTATACTTAAGCCCTCCTTATTAAAAGTGTTTTATGTGCATGTATGCACACACCTGAGTGTATGTATATGTATCATGTGCATGTGTAACATGGGAATGTAGAACAGGGCGTCAGATCCTTTGGAACTGAAGTTAGAATTGGCTGTGAGCCATCATATAGAGTGCTGGGGACAGAACTCTTGCCCTCTGTAAGTGCCATTATGAGCCGTCTCAGCTCCTAAACTCTTTAGTTTTCAAAGCAACCCTTTTCACCCAAATAAGCAGAGTAGAGTTGCATTAAGGAAATAGCGGTAGTTGATTTCTAGCATGTTGTGGCGTTTGCTTGCTTTCTTTACTTGGTATTATTTTATTTTTCATAAGAATTGCAGACCTTAGTGGCAGCGTGTGAAGGGCACTGATGAGATTAGAGATTTAGTGGTTGAGTTGGAGGTTCTCACCTATATTGGAGATAGAGCAGCGAGGGTCCTGGAGCTCATTTCTGGTGGCGGCTCTCAGGTCTACCTCCGACAAGGTTCCCTCGAGGGTTTGTGGTGAAATGAGCTATGGTTTGAACCAGCAGGTGGATTCAGGGTGTCCATTCGAGCCCTTTTCCGTCCAGGATAGATTGAAATGGCACAGAAGAGACAGAGTGTCTCTTCTGAAATGTTAGGGACACTGGGTGTAAAGGATTTCAGGTATTCTAGGAGTTTGGATTATCTGTTTATAACTAATAGAGGTATCCTGGATGAGAGGACTCAAGTCAAAACACACAGTGTGACTGTTGCACACAGCCTGGCTGCGGTTTCAGTGTTGAGTGCCCCTGTAGTTTTATTCCGACACGAAGGCCAGGTGTGACACTTTCTACCTGTAGAGGTTTTTTTTCCAGTGCTCTAATACTATCAGGCTTTGGAGCATGTGAGGGCTTCAGGTTAAGGGTAGTCAGTCTGAATCTGCCTGAAACGTTAATTTATAATTTCTATTTCAGGCAGACTATCTGAGGCAAACTGGAGATTTTTAAAATCACCACCTGCACCACCCTACAAACCCCCCCCCCCCCCCCCCCCCCCCCCGCCCTCCCCACTCCATCCTCCTCACTCCTTCCTCCCTCTCTGCTCCACTCCCCTTCATCTTAAATCTCATCACATCCCTGTGGGGGTGTATAAGCCATTCCTGCGCTGAGCCACGTTTTCCTCTTCTGCTTCCTTCGCTGGGAAACTCCGTGCCCTGCTTCAGATCTGCCTGTCACCTGAGAGAGGTGGCAGAAGGGCTGCTGACTCTGTTCTCTCCTTGGAAAACAGTGACAGCTGTGAATCCCTGGCAGAGTCAGGGCTTGGGATAGCTCAGTAGCTTCCAAGTAGTAGTGCAACCTGGGGACCTTGTCCTGGTCATGACAGTTTTATCCTCCAGTCTTCCTTAGGGCATGGCTCTGGAGGACACCGACCACGCAGCAGGGCCTTTGTTCCAAGTTCACTGTGTCGTCTTTTAACGGAAACGCCTTGCCGGCTATTGACAGCAGTTGAACATCTGTCTAAATATGACTTCCTGCCGTCAGCCATTGCCTCTCGGGTTAACATTCCCTGACAGATGATGCGGGTTGGGCCAGAGGCTTTTCAGGGTTAGATTCCATTCTTTATTGTTTTAATTTACCTGGGGACAGAAGCAGTAATACTCTTTTCAGAGGAAAACAGAAGAAAAGAAAAACTAAAGGAGCCATTTTCAGCTAATAAAATGCCTGCAGTCGAAAAACATGTCTGAGGATATATTTAGAAACACCTTTATGCAAATGGATTAAAGGGTTTAAGACTTAAGTGCCTCTTGTCCTTAACTCGCAGACAGATCTAATGTGGCCAGTCTATTTCAAGGCACGGGGACATCTTAACAGTGGGTTTGCCTGCACCCCACACATGCCCGGGATGGCAGTATTTGGTGAAGGCAGCCCTTGCTTGTTTTTCAGAGTCTGCTGCTCAGAAGCTCTGCCTGGGCTCTGGCCACTCGTGTAGTTTGAATGACTGCATGGACTTGCAGAACCTGAGTTTTCAAGAATGAGCTAAGAATAGATTTATCCCTGTAAGCATCCCCTCACATCTGCTTTCTGTTATGTTTTTTTTTTCTGAGTCCCTGCAAGGGTGACCAGCTTGTTTGTGGGGAGGAGGATGCAGCAGCTGTTTCGGTCAACACTTCCCGTGGTGGAAGATGACCTCAGATTGAGAAGGTGCCTTTAGACAGTATGCACTTCTAAGCAGCAGAAACCCCTGCCAGATGTGAGTGTGTGTGTGTGTCCCTTTGGGGGTGATCTGGCCCTGGGTCTCCCAGTTGCTCACTGTCCCCTCCTGAGGGAAAGTGGCTGCCCTAATTTTTCTTGGAGTTAGTCTTTTGATTCTCCAAATGCCAAACATGTCTCTCGGCAGACTAGAGGCAGAGTCTGAAGGTAGCTTTCCTGGCGTGTCCTGGGTTCACTGAGGGATGGGGCCAAGGGCTGGGTGTGGTTCTGGAGCTCTGTTGATTTCCGGGTTCAATGAGCCGTTGTGTTCCGTATAAAAATGGAGGTGAGTGAGATGGGCCGGGCCCCACTGCTCATGCTGAACATACCGTTCAGTGAAAGACGTTAAACTCTGTGTACTTCATCAATACCGTCAGCTCTGACGGGTTCTGCAGCGGAGGGCTGACTCTCGCTGTAGATTAGTGTCTTTGTCTCACTGATGCCCCCACCCTGTTAGTATCCAGACACACCTTGGCCCTGCCCCTTGGGAACCTGGCACAGTGCATTATGCCCTGTGCCCTGCCTCACGCCTGCAGGCCTGGCAGACAGTACCCTGTCCCTTAAGAGGCAAGCTCCGCCTACTCCCACTCTTACTTTTTGCGATTTCTCTGAGGAGGCAGCTTTCTGTCTCTGTCTCTCCTTTCTCTCCCCTTCCCCCCTCTGTCTCTCCTGTTTTCTCTTTCCCCATTCCCTTTATCTCAATAAATTCTATACCCAAACTCTGTCTGTATGCATATTGGTCTTTCACCCACCATGGGTCCTGCTTAGGTCCCTCTCGCGCCTTAATCATAACACACCCACCCATGAGAGTGTTGGAAATCATGACCGGTTATCAGTGAAGAACTCTGGCCTCCCTTGTGACCCCAGGGTTTCTTTAATTTCCTTTTGGATTTTAAAGGTTGGTTTTATGTTTAAACTATGTAAATTTTTTTTCACATTTAACACTGTAGCATTAACTTTTAATTGCATATATAAGAGGTCCCGCCCTAGTCCCTCCACCCCCTACATACACACCCCCAGGTTCCTTAGCGAGACGTAGGAGGTGTGATGATTTCATTATGCAAAGAAAACTTGATGTTGCTGATTTTTGCCAACACCAGCTTACGTACACCTTGGGAAATAGCATAATTCCGAATAATTTGTGAAGTGTATTTTCGGATTGTGACATCTCTTTCTACAGACATGATGCAAATCTGAGTAGGTTACGGTTAATTTAATTGCCTGGCAGTGTGAAGTTTCTACATGGAAAATTCCTTGGGCCAGTGAGATGGCTGAGCACACAGAGGCACTGGTCACAAAAGCCCGACAACGTCAGTTAAAGCCCAAATCTCAAGGCAGAAGAAGAGAGCTTACCTTTTCTTCATTGGCACGCATGTGCCTGAAGTCCTTAGTCTTTCTGTCCATGATGTATATCTTAAAAGGGGCTGCAGTACGTGTTCTAAAGCATCCCTCTCTGATCCCTGGATTCCCAATTCCTCCCTGCAGAGGTATCCACTGAACTCTTAGAATAGATAACAGGGTTTGATTATGGTTTATGTATTTACTGTTTGGATGACGCCCTGTGTTGACAAAGAATCAGCTACGAGTTGTGCCCATGTGAACATGAGTAGGCACCATTTTGCTTGTGAGCAGATTCTTAGTAGTGCAGTTTTCGGAAACCCGGATTTGCAAGGCATTGATGGCGTTTGAGTTGCTCAGTGTCCGCACCCGTGTTCTTGTCTTCCAGCTGCAGCATGAGAAGGCGGAGCTGGAGCAGCATCTGGAGCAGGAGCAGGAGTTTCAGGTCAACAAGCTGATGAAGAAGATTAAAAAGCTGGAGAATGACACCATCTCCAAGCAACTCACGTTAGAGCAGGTGAGCCCTGGCTCCCTCCCTGCTTTCTCTCACTGTGGGGGGGGGGGGGGGGGGGGGAGGCACAGAGGAGTCGGAAGGAGGGACTCATTTCAGCTCTTACTGCCTCCCTCCCTGTTCATCTCCTCATGTGCTCTCTCGCTTCAACCACAATTAGTGTGCTTCAGGTGCTGGGCCGTGAGCTCCTGTTTCATGGCGGAAACGTCAGCTCCCTTTGCTGTGAAGCAGAGGGGAAAGGTTCTAAGGCCAGGATGGTTTCTGTGTCAGTCCTCTGGCAGGCTTATGGGGAACAAAGCCCTGGTCAAGAGTCGTTCAGTAGAAACGATGGACACCTACCCGCATTCCTAGCACTCATGTAGGAGCGGCCTCCACTCAGTTAGCCTTGTAGAGACTGGTAAAGGAGTGGTAGGATGACCCTGATGAACTGTGCCCACTTCTCTGAGCCCCAGGTCTCCATTAGCAAACAAAACAGGTGATCTCTGAAACTGGGGAGCAGCAGACTGGGGGAGGTACAGAAGGTGGCTAGTGTCACTGGACCCCTCCACTTGTCTGACAGGCTACTGTGGGTGTCCATTCCAGAGCTAGCCTTAGAAGTACACGCTGGTCCTTCTACTCATGTCGTTTACAGCTGTGGCAGCTGTCACCCTTCCATTCAGGCAGCTGTGTCCCCGGCATTGTGACTTTTGATGCCTTTTCTGACTTAGTGGCCTCAGGTGACATTTCCCTAAGGCACGCCTTCCACGGTGTGTGGCTCTGGGCTTCCACGCAGAACTGAGCAAGTGGGTTAAGACATCCCAGCTCCATCTTGCAGATGGTGAAAACCATAGGATGATCTGGCTACGTTTGTGCTAGTGTTGTGATCTCTCTCCGTCTGTATCTTTTCTCTTTGTCCATCCCTGTGCTGGCCCGTTTGTCCTTCACTCTATAGGTCTGGGTGTTCACAGTTTGCCTGAGTTGATTCCAGGATGGGAATGAGAGGTGTTTTTCAGCCAACAGTGACTTATTTTCTTGTTATCCACATAGTTCCCTACACAAAGGTATCAAAGGAGGGGACCAATTATGCCTGAGTTTTGTGGGACTGAATGATTTCTTTAAAAATGTCCTCATCCCTTCCTTGTTAAATTTTGTTCCCAAATGCTGATTGTTTCATACGTATATCTAGAGTTCTCTGTTTCTATTAATCAGCTTTGTAAGGAAGATGCAATATATAAGTTTTAGAAGGCGCATTTCCCCAGTTTTACAACGCTTTGTTCCAGTGTTTACCTACCGCATTGCCATGATAGACAAATGGCTCTGCAGGATAAACCTTTGAGGGTTTGTGTCTTATTCCACAGCACAGGTCCCAGGCGTCTAACCATTTAGCCGAGGGACACTCGGGAGGCTCAGTAAGAGTCTCACAGTAATCGGTATTGTGCACACTGCGCTGGGACATTATGATGTCTGTGGCCCGTATTTTAAGCAGCCTTCTGCTTGGTGTGTGCTCATAAGCCGTGACCCTCTCCCCAGGTGTCAGTTGTGGCCACAAGGTGGAGAAAGGAAGCTAGCGTCACCAGTAGAGGGCTGTAATCTCTCACAAGCCTTGGGGAGATGGGGAAAGGGGTGTCACGTGACAAAACTTCTCCCAGGAGACACAATGTCTGTTCACCCCAGATAGGGAACTCACAGCAGGAGAGATATGGTCTCCACCAAAGTCCAGCTTCGGTGAGCCAGTGAGTTTTATTGAGGTTGCTTGCAGGAATACGGGTGAGGGGTTACAGGGGCAGAAATGACTCAAAGACAGCCTATCACCAAGCACGGGGGACAGCTGACAAAATAGCTGGGAGCACACTGCACAGCCTCCAGGCAGCTCCACAGGTCTGGAGAGTGTCCTTGGTCCAAACCCCTCCCAGGCAGCTCAGAGGGTTGCTGCTGCTTCCAGGGAGCTAGCTGGTCTGGTCTCAAGTCTTGCTTGTAGCTTGGCTTCCTTGAGTCTGAGGGGGGTACTCTCTCTTTTTGTTGTTGTTGTTGACTCTGGCAGGGAGGGGCCTAGAGAATCTGGTCAGTTTCAGAAGCTGTTTTGAGTTGTTTACCTTCTAGTTTAAGGAGTTTGCTACAGGATGGAATGCTTCAATCTTAGAGGAAACTTACACAAAGGGGCTGTGAAGACTGGAGCCCAGATGGTCTCTTCTGGTGTCTTTCAGGCTTTGCAAATCCTCACAGGCTTAAGTAACAGCTCAGTGCACACTGTCTGTGAGCTTGCATCTTACTAGGAACAGACCCAGCAGAGTGTGTCTTGCAGGGAATCAGAGACGAGGCATGTCAAGATTATATTTTAATTAAAGTGGAGAGTTGTTACATTGTCTAAAATGTCTCTGGCATTCGCGTGGGTGGGTCTGGGCTGCTAAGTGTGAAGAACTCTGCTGCATCCTTTTGCACCGCAGGTAATTGTAACCAGTGTTTGAGAGGGATGTTTTGGTTTCTTCAGAGCCTCTGCAGCACCACCCGAGCGGCTCGTGGTTAGCTCTGTGGTTGTCGTCTGTGTATCTGTGTGTGGTGCTGTCAGCATGGCTTTGCGCCGTGTGTGCTGTTGATGCGCTATGCATGGCTGTCACCATCAGCAGTGGGCACCTTTGTTCTTTCTAACGATCCACCACTGTTGAAGCCATAACTGCTGGGGACAGGGGGAGTGCTCTGTCTTATGGCCCCATAGACACATCATGGTTAGGCCTGAGTGTTGGTTTGAACGGAAGAGAGAAGCCATCCTTTCCTTGTTAGAAGACAGCGCTGGGTGTGGGGAGTGTTCAGGACCTGCTATGAATGTGAAAGGAACCAGGATTTGCTCTTCTTCTCCTTCTCCTTCTCCTTCTCCTTCTCCTTCTCCTTCTCCTTCTCCTTCTCCTTCTCCTTCTCCTTCTCCTTCTCCTTCTTCTTCTTCCTTCTTCCTTCTTCCTTCTTTTTTCTTCTTCTTTTCTTCTTCGTTTTAAGACAGGATCTCACATATCACATAGCCCAGGATGGCTTCAGTATCACTGTTGTGACTGAGGGTACTTTGAACTCACGGCTTCCTGCATGCTAAATGGGCATTCAGCAACTAGCCCAAGCTGCTGCCCTGCCCCTTCCCCCTTTAGACCCAGTTCTATTGAGATGTAATGCACGGATCGCCATTTCATGTAGTATATTTACAGTTGTGCCGGCATCATCAGTCGGCTTTAGAGCAGTCCCATGGACTCCCAACAGAAGCCTCACACCCTCCACCTGGCTGTCCCGCTCCCCTTAAACCTGCTGTAGATGGATCTGCCTATTCTAGGTGTTTTTTCCCATAACATCATACGGTACATGGGTTCTTGAGACAGACACCCTTCATTTAGCATAGCGGTCCATGTCTGCACACTTCTATCTCTTTTCTAGCCAAATAACTTCCCACTGTATGTGGTGTACCGCATCTTACCCATCCACTCATCGTCTAGTACGTGTTTGGGTGAACTTTTCCAGTGTTTTACAAAGATGTGTGTACAGTTTTTTTTGTCTTTGTTATTTACTGTGTGAACAGCAGGAAAACCCTACTTGCATGGCCTTAAACCTACCTTGAGATGAAAATTGCTACGTCACATGATCGCTATTAAAATTGCATAAAACATAATTTTAACATAGCTCACACTTGGTGGATGAACCTGAGGAAGGGCTCTTGGAAGCCATTCTGCCGGAACTTTGCATTGGCCGTGCTGCATTCATTTGAAGGTGCAGCTTGGGCTGTCATGGTTTTTAAGAGGCGCATCCCTGTTCTTCATAAAGCAGGACTTACCTGGCCACGAACTGTGTTCTTGGGCTCCCCCATCTGGAGGCCATGCTTAACTTCGCTTCTACAAGGCCTTTGCTCTCAGCTGATGGCGTTGGAAGTCGGGGCCTCCTTGTGAGAGGTTAATGAGTAGTGCTTGGTCTTCTCTTCAGTGCAGAGCCGGGCTTCCTTGATTATTAAGGCAGGAACAATAGCAGCCTGATGAGTACGGTCCCTGGGCCACCAGAGCTACTGCTGGTGCTTGTGTTGCAGCGTGTGAGTTTGTAGTTGAAAGGCCATGTTGCTGGGAAGGTAAATGTTGTCCTCACACCCTATGGGGATCCGAGATAATGAGGATCATTTTGGGGACATCAGCTCTGCTTCCAAAAGTTGTCACTGGATCCTCTTGTTCCTGCAGAGGAGGAGGGTCCAGCCTACTTGCACTCCCTTCTCAGAGATGGAATCAGAGGGCTGGGGACCAAGCTTTCTCCTGTTACGCAGGTTACACATGATAGGCGAGAGGAGCATCCCCAGTCTGGTGTTCTAGACAAGGGAATACGTTGTTTGTCCCCCAGGGAACTCAACTTCTATCTATTTAGACGGCCCACAGCGTTCCTAACCGTCCAGTTAGGGTTTATTTCACATTCTAAATGCTCAGTGCCAAAGAGAATTTATAAGCAGGTGTATGGAAACATGCTGAAGTAATGGAAACGTGCTAGGCCTTTACTGACCACAGTACTGAAGTGGACTAGTCCGGCCAGCTTGCCTTTAGAGCTGATACCAAACACTGTCCTTTGCCTGCAAGTCCTTCTGTCTTTATCCGACAGCGACAGCTTGGTCACTGTAAGTCTCTTGCTTGCTATTCACATTGCTCAGGTGACAGTAGCAACATTTGGAAGTTGTGTTTTGTTTTGTTTTTCTGTGTCTAAGACTCTTGATCTGTCCGCTGGGTAAGAGTGTCCTCACCTGTCTACCAGGCAAGTCACACGGTGGCTTATTAGTGAAGCCCGGCTCCCCAGTTCCCAGGGCCTTCTCAGCGCTTGGCTCAGGGAACTGTCTCGTGAGAAATGTCGTGCCTTGGATGTGGCCAAGCGGTGCTACGATGTGGTGCTGCTGGCACGGCCTGGAACCCCAGAGACAGGGAGCTGGTGTGAAGGAACTAGGTCACTGAGGGCACCGCCTTCGAGTGCTGTGGTTCTGGTGCTGGAGAGAGACAACTATCAAAGAGCAGGGTGAATTCCAGTCCTCAGTGTCTGGTTTCCTATCTCTCTGTCCAGTATCCTTCTGCTATGATGCTATGCACCATGTTGAGATGCAAGCCAGGGGGCCTCTTTAGACCTGAACCCAGTCTTAGACTTTGAGCCTCCAAAACTGCATGCCTAATCGACTTTCATCACTGCCTTACCTTGGGGTGTTGTGTTCCAGGAACACAACATTGACCAGTGAAAGAAACAGTGGCGTCCAACACCCTGCATAGATGCTCAAGTAAGGAAGCAGGGAAATAATGGAGTAAATCCAGTCATGTGACTCAGTTCACAGTTGAATGACACACAGCTGCCTGCCACCGGCCAAATGCCTGCCTGCCCGCCCTCCCTCCTTCCCACCTGTTGTAATTTTTAAAAAAGTGGCGCTCACGAGAAAGATGCTGTGCAACAGAGTTCTCGGTGGAGGGGTTTTTATTTATGGGAAAGGGGAATGCAAAGAGAGGGAGGGGAAGGGGGAGACCGGCCTCTGGGGACACGAGCAGCAGAAGAGAAGAAAGAGGCAGAGAGAGGGAGGGAGGGAGGGCGGGCGAGCGAGCGAGCTGAGGATGTAGCCTGTTAGAACCCCAAGGACAGGCCAGTGTAGATGCCTGAATACAACACCTACCTACCTCCCTCTGACAATTGGCTCCATGTAATGCCACCGTTTACTCATGGAATTTTGAGAGTCCTCTTTTGTGAGTTGTCCCTACTCTCAAATTCCATATGGGAAGGACAGATCCTGGGTTGGTATAGTCATTTGGTTTCATCAGCAACTATAATGCCCACTCCTCAGCTAAAGTTACTTCCAGAAGTTTCCCTGGAGCCCTTTCACCCTCCATGCTGGAATGAGAGTCCTATGACCCCAAGCTGTAGTTTGACCTTTTTTTGTGAAGCAGGCATAATCTCTAATTTGAAGGTTTGGTGGAGTATTTACTCCCCTGCCCCCGCCTCTCTCATGCTCCATGTAGGTGGAGACTCTCCTCTGCTGCAGGAGGATTCAGTGCACACGATAACCCAGCACAGTGCCTATGGTGTCACTGTGTGTGACTATGGTTCACTTAAGAAGGGAGACGCTCACACGCCGAGCGTCGATTCTTCCATCCTGCCTCGGTTTTGGAAGACGTGGGTCACAAAAGACGAAACCAGTTTCACAATCCAGCAACGGGCTGCAACCTGCAGGTGGAAGAGCTTGCTCTGATGTGTCAGAAGCCTTGTTGTTTCTAGAACTTCCTTGGGCTTGTTCCCTCTGCCTAGAACACGGTCTTTCTGTGCCCCTCCGAGCCTTCCAGTCTGTTCTCCAGTGAGCCAGGCGTCTGCACATGTTGTCCGGGTGTCTTGTAACATTCCATACTTGTCTCAGTTGTTTCTGTCTCGTAAGCTTTACAGACCGTCAGGGAGGGCAGACACTGCCGACCCAGTGATCATATTCCCAGGGACAAATATCACAGCTGCTGCCATTAAGCAACGTAGGTTGTTGAGCTCGAGAGATGGTGCAGCACTTAAGAGGCCTTGCTGCTTAATCATGAGGACTGAGTTCAAATCCCATCATCCCCACATGAGACAGCTAACTTATGAGCACTTGTACCTCCAGCTCTGAGGGATCCAGCGCCCATTTCTGGCTTCTGTGGACCCCTGCACACGAGTGCCCATACATCCACACAGACATAAGTGTGAACACACATAATAAAACAGATCTTAAAAAGAAGAAAGAAAAAAGGCGGATGATGATGGTGCACGCCTTTAACCCCAGCACTCAGGAGGCAGAGGCAGGTGAATCTCTGAGTTCAAGGCAAGCCTGGTCTACAGAGCTAGTACCAGGATGGCAAAGCCTACACAAAGAATCCCTGTCTCAAAAAAAAGCAAAATAGAATAGAAATAAAAAGTTGTTACCTGTCTCTTTGGGTATTTGGGGCTACCTATTTTCCAGGAACCTATCAACAGACGTCTTAACCCTTCCTCAGCCAGTCACCAATATTTTACTTTGTGAGGTTTATCTCCTCGTATGACCTGGTGACCTGACTCTTTGGACTTGTTTTTGCCTGTACCTCCGTTGTCTAATTGGATGGTATGATTCTCTATGAACTCACGTCTTAACCACGTATCCCCCATAAGTCACAGTCTCCCAGTAATGATGACAGAAGTTTCCTGGCCTGGAGCCTTGCTCTGGGATGACAAGTGGTCCCCAGCGGTCAGTGATGAAGTGCTGGGTGGAAGCCTGCCGTGGAGGGAAGCCGTCTCCAGGCAGCAGAGGAGATTGGGACACAGCAAGATGAAGGCAGAGAAGACAGGACCCAGACCAGCGAGAGAGACACCCGCGTCCACTCTCGTTCAGGGAAACAGACGTCCTGGGGGAGGAGGCAGCCAGGCTAGCGCCAGTGGACTGCACAGCCATGCTGACAGCAGACATGCTGGTGAAGGTGGTAAATGATCTCCCTCTTCCTCACAGGGTGTGGAGAGAGACAGGCTGTGGCAGCGGGAGTTTGAGGGCACAAGCTCATCACTAACAGTGAGTCATTTAGCTGTCCCAAGGCCTGGCCAGACCTCGGTGCTAACAGTGTCCCATGGTGTTATCCTCAGTTCCTAGCCCTAACAGGTGACTCACAGGCTTGATAAGACCCCAGCTTCTGAGGACAGTGCCAAGTGTCCTGTCCGTCTACAGCTGCAGAAAACAACACAGGCCAGTATGGTAGCATTAGAGTCCTCGGGAAAAGATTGTTTTCTGTTGATTAGTTTTGTGATATGGCGGCTTCGCGCATACACATGCGACATTCTGATTACTTCTACGCACCCATGTATCTTCCTTTCATCCTTATCTACCACCCCCATCTTTATTAGTACTTCTGCTCCCTGTGAACCCCCTCCTCCCTACCACCTGATTCCATCCTGTCAAGCTTCCTACTCCCTGTCAGTGACCTGCATCCCTATCAGTGACCCTTCTTCATCAAACCCCCTTCCTGTTAAATACCTCCCTATTGACCAACCCCCCTTTTTCCCCTACCAGTTCCTATCTGAGATTGGCGGTGGTTCATTTTTTTTTCCCCGGCGAAACAGGGAAATGTTTAATACACTCGATAAGTTTCCATTTGAGATTCTTGTTCTTAGAATTGGGGTTCTTGGTGTACTACGCCTTTTATGTTGTCTGAAAGGTAATTGGCAAAAATCGAACTGACACCCCACACGCGTGGCTCGAACACATAGCCACCTGCGTGTGTGTCTTGTAGTGTGAGCGGACAAGAGCACTGATGAGTTGCCTACAGGCCAGTGCGTTCGTGGCGTGTCCCTGTGTCTTACACAAGAGAGAAGTCCTTGGCTTTTTGGTTGTTGTAGAACAAATTATATCTTCCAGCCACAGCTATGAGAACCAGACAAGGTCTGTTAGCATCCCATTCACGTCCACAGCTGTCCTTGAAGATTCCAGCAGCTGGAAGGGCCTGGGACGGGGCTGGTGGTACCGCTGTCCCTGTGTGTTTTGAAAGCATGAAGACTCGAAAAGTAACCTTTATTTCTTGAGTGTCCCCCTGCATTAAGACAATAAAATTGAGCCGGGCAGTGGTGGCGCATGCCTTTAATCCCAGCACTCGAGAGACAGAGGCAGGAGAATCTCTGTGAGTTTGAGGCCAGCCTGGTCTACAAGAGCTAGTTCCAGGACAGGCTCCAAAGCTACAGAGAAGCCCTGTCTTGAAAAACAAACAAACAAAAAACCAAGAAGATAAAATCCTATGACCTCCATACATGTTTTGAAACGCAATTTCATACATCCATCTCAAATTATGGAAGTTTCAAAACCTTTTATTATACTCAATGTTTGCATTGTAATGACAATCCCTTGCTTGCCCAAGAAAATTGGAAAACAAGTACAAAAAGATGCATAAAATCACAAAAATACTACCAGAACTGCGCCTGTATTTCCACCCCCACCCCCAGCTGCTGTTGATAATTTTTCTTCATCTCCTCCCCTTCTCTTTTTCCTAAAGCAATGTATATCATTTCAAACCTGAATGTCAGCAATCTTTGGAGCTGTGCCAGTTTCTTCCAAAGCTTGGGTACAAGAGTCATACCCTCTGGGCAGTGGCGGCGCACACCTTTAATCTCAGTACTTGGGAGACAGAAGCAGAGGCAGGCGGATCTCTCTGAGTTCGAGGCCAGCTTGGTCTACAAGAGCTAGTTCCAGGACAGTAGGGCTGTTACACAGAGAAATCCTGAAAGAGTCATACCCGCTGCTCCTCCAGGGGAGGGATAGAGAAACCTCCAGCCACGCTGAAGATCACATAGGGTTTTGTGCCCTGGATGTAGATGCACTGGGGTCTTTACCTTCTCTCAAGAAGCTTTGGCAGTTTCTGTCACTTCATTTTTCCTGTCATCTTGAGCTGCCGAGATGTCCCAGTGTCAGTTGAGAGGTCAGGAAAGAGAGGTGTGTGTCCTATAGCAGTTAAAGGGACACCTGGCCCCTGGTGATACCTGCACTTCAGTTAAGTACAAAAACTCAGCGATGTGGTCCTCCTCGTTTAACCTTGTTCCCACTAGCATCACGTCATGTCTCCACATGGGCCAGTTCACACAGGTGGCCTGTCCTGTGTAGAAGAAGGGATCGTCTCATCAGCCAGTGGTGTGCGTTGAATGATCAGACCCTGAGGGTCAAATAAATGATACTAGGAGGCTGTGTTGTGGGCAATAAAATCCAGAGTCCCCATCCTGAGATTGCCCGCTTATCATTTGAAATGTATCAGGAACCTGCTGAGATCTTGCGGGATGTTGATTGAAGGAGAAAGATTCTGAGCAGTATACATATGGAAAATGAGTGAGTGACTAAATTCAGCCCCACAGGGCAGTGGGGTGAGTGTAGAGGCAATAAATGGTTTTATTTTAAGGATCCTTCTATTTTTATACAGTATATCTCGAGAAATTTCTTTGGTCTTATTTGCCTCACACTATTTTAGGGTTAGCAAGATTGCTTCTGGGTTAGAGAGCGTTGCCACCAAGCCTGATGGCCTGAGTTCAGAGGGAACCGACTCCTGCATGTTGTCCTTTACCTGCCAGCCCCCCCAACAGTAAATAAACTGATGTTTGTGAAAATCGCCCATATGATTTTTTAAGAACTTGTCTACTGACTTTTTTTTAGATTTAGATTTATTTTGTTTGTATGTGTGTGTGTTGGGGGGGGGGGGTGACTGAGGAGGCCTGACTAGGGCTATGGATCTCCTGAAACTGGAGATAAGGGGGCTGTGAGCCATCAGATATGGGTGCTGGAGACTGAGCTCAAGTCCCCAGGCAAGAGCAACAAGTACTTTTTGCACTGAGCCATCTCTCCGGCCCCTTCGCTGAGTTTTTGACATAGCTAAAGGACACATACCCAGTGGTTTGTGGCCTGCTTCCCACCACAGTAATTACTTGGTCAAAAAAGGCAAAAAAAAAAAATCCTGGAGAGTTATGGCCAGCCTGTGTAATAGAGTGCTGATGCCCCAGGAAGGGAGACCCGTGTGTCTGTTTTGTTGTCTGTTTTTTAAAGTTCCCATTGGGTCTTGTGGCCCATGGCCTTTAACCCCAGCATTTGGGAGGTAGAGGCAGGCAGACTCTAGAGTGGTGGTTCTCAACCTTCCCAAAGCTGTGACTCTTTAATACAGTTCCTCATGTTATTATTTTCATTACTACTTCATAACTAATTTTGCTACTGTTATGAATCATAATGTAAATATCTGTATTTTCTGATGGTCTTAGGTGATCCCTATGAAAGGGTCATTTGATGCTCCACTAAGGGGTTGTGACCCATGGGTTGAAAACCTCTGTTTTAGAAGTTCTTCTGAAAGAAAAGAGGAGAGGTTGTATTAACAAGGCTGACTCTGGGCTCTCTTGATGTTTCTCAGGGAGGTAACCTTTGCTCATTTTTATCCTTGTAGGAGAAATGGTTGATCCCTGAAGGGTGCTTTAATGCCCACAAATTAACACCAGTTTATTGTTGGATTGCTATTGGTGGTTGCTGTATTTCTATTATGAAACTGCAGCTTTCTAAAATTAGATACCTTTAAATGTTTTTTTTATGACAAAAAATAGATGTTCATTTTTAAAAATAGGATAAGGCAGGAAGTGGGAAAGAGACAACCATTTCATCCAGGGGACTATTTATCATGCTGCATAGTTCGTTAAACACACCCGCCACCCCCTCCGTCCTCTCTCAGTACAGAAACATTCTCAGCTTCTGGAGTCTGTCACTGACCTGCAGTGATGGTTGTAACGTCTGGGACTTGAAAGTGGCCACCCTTCCCCTCCTCTGACTCTTTGCTGGTTGACATGTTGAGGCTGCAAATACCCTAGGACCTGTCCTTAGTTCTGAAAAATGGTTGCTGATTGGTTCATCAGATAAAGGTGGGGTGGGGCAGCGGCAGTGTCTTAATCTGGGCTAACACAAATGGACCGTGTGTTTTGTTCTTTTAAGGACTGTTTTCTGGAAGGTGGGGGGGAGGGCAGAATGAGAGGTGTTCCCTGCTAGGAGGAGAGTTGCTAGGGCCAAGTAACCACCCCAAAACAGCCGAGGCTGTCTCTGCAGCTTTAACCTGTGAAGGGTGTGCCACTGAGCAAGGGCCACTCTGCACTGTCAGCAGCTGCTGCGTCCCCTCATGAATCCTCGGAGCTACTTTCTTCTGATGTGTATGCAAAGGCCTGATTAACTTACAGGGAAGGGACTACGACCTACGGAATGTCTCCCCTCCAGCTGTGAAGTACACACAGCTGGTTCCTGAGTGGTTATTTTCTAAATACTGGTGCTTTTATTTCTCCAAGTGGTTCTGACCTACCACTAACTAGGTCAGCACTATGGATGCCTGGTCGTATGTGTGTTAAAAGAACTAGCGGTAAGAGTGGGCTGAGCTAGTGTGACCTTCAGCTACAACCTCTCTGGAAGGACTTAGGTGATCCCATCCCCCTCCTGTTTTTCTTAGGCTTTGTCATCTTCTCAGTAAACCAAAATAAAAGAATTCTGGCTAAGTGTTTGGTTGATGGAGGGCTTGTATTTGAAGAGATTATATTTCCTATGTTCTTTGTGTGAGTGGGGTCTTGCTATGTGGTGGCTTCAGACTTGAATACCTAGCTCTTCATGGGGTGGGGGAGGCAAGTGTCTTCTCTGGTCACTCTCCACTTTATCAACTGAGGCAGGCTCTCTCACTGAATCTGGAACCTGCTGATTTGCTCTGTCTAGCTAGCCAGCTTGCCCCAGGCACCAGCTCGCCCTGGTGCTCTTCCCCCCGAGTACCAGGGTTACAGGTGTACTGCCCTGCCTTGTGAATGGTGGGGTCCCAGGTGATGGTCCTTGTTCTTGCATGGTGAGTATTTAATCTCCTGAGCCAGCTCCCAGCCCTCTTAGTGCTTTTTTTCTTCCTTCTCTTTTTAAAGAAATTACAGTTATTTTTCTGGGGGAAGATGGTATGCCCATGGCATGTGAAAAACTTCCAGAAGTCAGCTCTCTTCTCCCATGTGGTTCCTGAGCAAACTCAGGTTGCCTTGCTTGTTAGCCAGCGCGTTTGTCCACAGAGTTATCCCTTTGACCCCCAGACCACTTTGGGAGACCCTCCATTGTAATAGACTTTGTGTCTGTTAGTCTTCCTTTTAGCTTCTTTTGTGATGCCTAGGTTAGTAGTGTCTGATAGATCAGTAATGTCTGAGTTCTAACAGACTGCTCTTCCCATTTTATTTGAGGGATCTGATCTTTGGAGTTCAGAGTGTCTTTTCTCTTAGTGGTACAGGAGAAATTGTACTTAGACTAAACCTTGCAAAGTGGATTGGGAAAACCCTTGTGCGCCTCCCAACTGAGCCTGGTAGGAAAGGGTTGAGTTCTCATTTGGTTTGTTACTGAGCCTTTCTTTTCCCTGGCCCCTCCCCAATGTGAATCCTCTATTTTATTTTAGCATGCATTTTGTTTCATTTCAGATTGGCCCTCCTACTCTTGGTCCCCACACACACACACCCCTGCCTCAGCCTCTGAGTGCTGGGATTACAGTTTCTGCTCTAATAGGGACATAAACAATGTGAGGGGAGGCACAGTGGAGCTGGGCCTCCCTGCCCCTTTTGTATCCCCCAGGTATAAGCCTGAAAGGTTGGGGAGCTCATGTCCCAGGGATACTTTCATACACCCTTTATCCTCCAAGGATGTTCCAGGTTTATTGGGGGACCATAATAGGGCTCTCAGTCTGCCATTAATGAACTCGAAATGAGAAGCGGAGCTGCTGAACCCCAGTGAAGAATTGGGCATGCCACTGAAAGCCTTAATTAGGAAGCGGCTTTTCAAATGCACTCTCTGCTAATCAGCTGTAACGTGGTGGGAGGTGTGGAGCTTGGCCTGATACTAGGTATTTGACTGCAGGTGAGAGGGTGCCAGTTGTGGGAACCTGAACTTAAAACAAAACAAACAAAACCCTGAGAAGGGTATAGGGGAGATAATTACAGATAACCCCTATAGTTTGGTATTTTTGTGAGATGGATGCCAGTCTGACCTGGCATTCCAGATGCCCTGGGACCTCCTGGAGCTCCCTGCTGTGTCACCAGGTACTCCTGAGAAGTACCCTGACCCTGCTTCTTCCCTGTGTGTTACCCTTGAGCTGTTCTTCAAAGCCACATTCCTACACACAAATGAAATACTTTGTGTTTCCTGTATGATCCTGGCTCGTTCAAGGGTCTGAAACAACCGCCGGTATTTACCGAAGTCTCGAATCGAGACATTTAGGATTTGTTCATGAACAAAACACAGGAGGATGAGGGGAGCTGAGAGGAGGGTGATGGGGCTATCATGCATACAGTCACAGCATAGTCCATGCGTGTGCGAAGGTGTCATAATGAAGCCCCCTTATTTTATAATAAGGTTTTTTTGTAATAAAAGCAAATGAAATATAATAGCAGCTTATAAAACTAGTAGTATATTACCACCAAAATACAGTATTAAAAAAAAAAACAGCAAGAATAGGGGGCTGTGGAGTTATGCCCCATGTGGCTAGCACAGGATAAAACAACCAGAGACAGTGACAAATATTGAGCACACGATTCTAAGTGCACCTATTACTGATGCCTAAGTTAAGTCACGTAAACTCCGTCACCCAGACATTAGGCTTCTCCTTTACATCTCATAACTTCCTGTTCTTCTAACTGAATGTTGTAGAGCTGGGGTTTGAACCCAGACATTTGACTCAAGGTTTGTGATCATAAGTACTTGGTTCTTGCAGCTTCTCAAGAAACAGAGATAAGTCTAATTATGGCGGTGAATTAGCGCCGGGGTTGGCTGTCTTGCTGCAGTGGTTACAGTTATAGGAAATAGTTTGATCTAGCACCCAGTCATTCCGAAGCTGTTCTGCCAGCTCTGTCCTCATCTCTTTCCCATTCACGGTGAGATCCAGTCAAGGATGCCCCAGTGCCCTGGTATTCTCAGTAAAGCTCTTCCCTTTCCTCTAGTTGAGACGGGAGAAGATTGACTTGGAAAACACGCTGGAGCAAGAACAAGAGGCTCTGGTGAATCGGCTATGGAAGAGGATGGATAAGCTGGAAGCTGAAAAGAGGTTTGTTTAGCCTTGGTTGTGTGTGTGTTTGTGCATGCATGTTGGGGGGGGGGATATGCAAGTTTGGAGGACTCCTGGCTGTTACTGTGGAGAACAGTGGGACATTTGAATTGCTTGGGTGACACACACCATCCTAACTTGTTAAAGGAAATAAATGTTGATCTGTCTCTTGGCAGCCTCCTTTCTGTCCTTGTTTTTCTCTTCCCTCCATAGTCAGAGTCAACCATAGTGCCACAGTTCCCCTGTTAATTAGTGCACATCTCTAGGATAGTTGGAAGATTTTGATAGAAAAATGACTAGCCATTCGCTTTTAAGCCTGTTGTAAATAAATACCTGTGGATGTTTAATGCTTGTGCGTTCAGTGTACAGATAAAAGGCGTCACCCCAAAACGGATGTTTTCTAAGTGACCTTGTTACAGATTGCCTTGGTCCTCGTTTTTGATTGCACTGTGCTTTGGGGTTGGAAGGGACAGGGCTTCTAAGTATGGCAGGAAGATCCTGTCTCAGAGCTTTGTGTGGGGTCAAGGCCAGTTTCCTTTGAAGTTGATTCTTAGTTCCCTGCCCCAGAGTCTTGTTTGCCTCCCAGAAGCCTGTGCGTTTGTTTTAAAGCCCTGTTCACACTATTCTGAGTTCATATGTATAATTACAAATACCAAACCAACCTCAGAGTTTTAAGAAAAGTGAAAGTTTGAAATATGTGTCTAGGAGACTTCCTCCAGCCATAGGCAGTCAGCATTATGGTAGCAGTTCTGATAATCTGAATTAGGCAGTTATTTCGTGATTGCGACCGTATCTACTTGTTAATTTTCTCAACTAGGGTAGAGCGACAGGTGAGTCAGTTTGCAGTTGGGCGAACTGGAAGGTAAACAGTTAATTAAACACAAAGCAACCCCAGGAGCCCCAGCGGCTTACAGAAGGAGGTTAGAGAGTGTTGCAGTTAGCCTGCCCTTTTTGGAATGCAGTTGAGGTTTTATGTACATATAATTGCATTGTTACTGAACTTAGCTGTAAGAAATGGTCATTTTGTAGGCAAAATGCTGTTGACCCTTATCTTTAAATTACATCTGAATGATAACAGCTGAGCGCACCAGCTATTACCCGAAGAATTCTGATTTGATTTGATTTTTTAGCATTTTACCATTGGTCCCAGTTGTCCAAACCTTCCCCACAGGTTTTTATCAGGAGGAGCTTTACTGGCTGTAAGTGACTTCCTCTTCCACAGTGATTGATAGCAGTTCCTAAATTTCACCCAAAGCATTCTTTTCAGCCAGCTTGCTAACCACGTAGTCAGCTAGTGTCTAAATGTTGGCTGGACTCGGCATAATAACCAGAAAGGTGTTCACAGACTTTATAGTTACAAATGACTGTCAGGGTCACTCAGAGCAAAAGGAACAGGGGTGGCGGCTCTGTGGGTCATATGTGTAGCACAAAGCCCGAGGACTTGAGCTCAGATTGCCAGTACCCACATAAAACTGGGTACGCTAGCTCATGCATGTAATCCCAGTGTGCTCCTAAAGCAAGATGGGAGGTGGCGACAGAATTCCCAGAAGCCCGGGCCGGTTTACCTTGCTTAGCAGCTGAGAGCAAGAGACCTCATTATACACAGGGGTAAAGGGAGGAGCCACACCTGAGAGAGCCCTCTGACTTCCACGTGGAGCTGGCACGTGTACTAACACATGAACGTACAAGAAACAGAGGGATGGGATCTGGCTGTGCCGCCTGTTTGACCTGTGATAATAGTAGCTAAGGAGGACAGAGAGGTAGTGAGCTAGACAGACGGGCGTCAGTCTGTCCTACGGACGCTTTTCAGGCCAGCTCTCGGTGCGAATGTTGTGTAGTCTTTGCCGCAAACTGGTCTTCATTGTTGCTTTTTTTTTCTTTCTTTTTTTTTCTCTTCTCTTACTGGCTGTGAAGAATCCTACAGGAGAAATTAGACCAGCCTGTGTCTGCCCCACCGTCGCCTAGAGACATCTCCATGGAGATTGATTCTCCCGAGAACATGATGAGGCATATCAGGTTTTTAAAGAACGAAGTGGAACGGCTGAAGAAACAGCTGCGAGCAGCCCAGTTACAGCGTACGTGGCCTCCCGTCCCCTCGAGTTCCTGCCCGCCGCATCCGTGCGTGTACCAAGCCCACGTCAGTCCCCGTGCTTGCTGATGAGCTTGCGGTAGTCGTGTTCACAGTGTGCTTTATTGGTGACGCATAGGCTTTTGTACGCGTGTCCCTGTCATCTTGGGATATATATTTTTTAAAAAGGAAGCTATCATAGGGGAAGGCCGATAATTTAGAATATTTCCAGAAGATACTTGTCATAATCTCAAGAGGGAGTCTCTGAATTAGCGGGTTCCCGGGCATCTTCCTTCCTTCCTTCCTTGCTGAGATAAAATTCTCTACTTAAGGGGAAGTGTGCTTATTTGGCACACAGATTACCGCTCCTTGTGACATGGGAAGTCACAGAGGAACTGGTCACATCACACCCTCGGTTGGAAACAGAATAGTTGATTAATTCATATCTCTGCTCAGCTACCTTTCTGAAATACATATGTATATATGTATTTTTATATGTACATACATACATACACATGAACATAAGTATTTCATGTTATTTTGATTATAGTCACTGTTCTCTTCTCCCCCTAACTCTAGCCACACCTACCCTCCATCACCACACTTCTGACTTGGTTTCTGCATATTATTTAACTCCCTGACGCCACTCGTGCTATCCAGGTATTCAAGTGTGGGGCCATCCACTACAGCACAGTCAGCCTACCAGGGCCTGACTCTGACCCTGGACCTCAGGAAAAACAATTTGGAATGGTGCCACTCACGGGGCATATCACCCCACATTAGTGAATATAATTAAAATAACCCTTCCCACCTAATTTTCTGAGGCCCTGTTCCACGTGGTTCTGTTACCAAATGCGACTGGGGGAGCGGGTCATGACCTGTAACCCCAAATCAGGTCTGGCTACCTGTCCTCGGTAAGGCAATAAAGAGGCCAAATTCTGGGCTAGAGATCCCAGTGGTTAAGAGCACTGGCTGCTTTCCCAGAGGACCCGGAATCAATTCCCAGTGCCCATGTGACAGCTCACAACTGTCTGTACCTCCAGTTCCAGGTGATGCCAGTGCACATAAAATAACGTTAAATAAATTTTAAAAATTAAAAAGCCAAATTTATAGTGGAAAGCAGAAAAGGAAGATTTAGTTAGTCACTGGCCACACTGGGGAAGGGGACAAAGCAAGCAAAACTCCCAAGTCTGTGTTCGGGGTCCTGAAGTGAGATAGACGTTTGCATAAATCCAAACCAGTTTCAACACATTGTTCCCACAAGCGGGCTGTTTTCCATCCCCTTCCCAGCTTATGAACCACACAGAGTCTGAGTCCCAACTGTTTCCAAGACTCAACACAAATTGAGGACTCAAGACCTTCAAGTACTCCTGAGCCAGGGATGGAAGCTGGGGAGCTACTGTCACAGCTACACCAAAGAGGGTTCAGGCCGTCCGATATACAAAGTTGGAGACAGAGGATGGGACTGGACATTAACATCGTCCTTTAAGCCTCACTGAGACCAGCTGAACTATGCTGGGCTTTGCTGATGGCCTCTTTGGGCCAGCCTTTTCTGTCTTGGGGGGCAAAAATCACACTAGCGTTCACAGATGCCTTCAGCAAGATCTGCAGACCTTTAAGAGACCAAGCACAGTACAGTGAGTGCCAAGGGATGGGAGTAAAACATCCTTCCCTTGGACCGGGGATTGAACATCTAAGTAGTCCTGGTTAAAGTGTGGTCCCACCCATCATGGATGCATCTTTGTCTGGGTTTCAGCCTCATCCTGTAGAGCATGAAATCTCTTCCGGGAAGACAGGTTCCCCTCCGCCTGTCACCTTTTCCTTCTCCCAATGTGAGATTCCCGGGGAAATTCCAACTCCTTTGGTGCCCAGTGTTTCTGTACTTTGATGTGGGAGTAAAAGACAAAAGTGTTTACTCCAGCCAGTATCACGTTGACAGTTAACCCTAACAGGCCAGGTGACCTTTGTAATCATGTTTATCTGTCTGCTGTGCTAATGAGTCTATGCAGGAGCCCTCCCTGCAGCTCTGGAGTAGGAAGGAGGCACCGTCAAGGGAAGGGTGTTTGCCTTCCTTATTGCTGCATCTAATCTCAGCTGACATTTGCGCGTGGTATTTGCAGAATAAATGCTTCTGAAATTTAGACTTAATATTTTGGAAAAGGCCAAGGTGTGGAGTGGAAATCAGGGTCCTGGGTTTCTGAACTTGTCTAGGTCACTTTGCATTTTTAGGGGTCTACACTCCTCCTGACGTTTGTTTGCAGACATGTCTTTCTTGAAGTAATGTCGTGGGGGCAGGGCTTCCCTTTCACTGTGCCTGCCAGGCGAGCAGTCTGCATGGGCACATGCCTAGTGTTCTTGCAGGTGTGTGCATGCATACGAAATTGCTTCGTACCAAGAGCTGCACCATGAGTATAACCTTCTGCATCTCTCTCTTTGAAAACAGCTTTGTTTTGTTTTTCAGGAAAGGGTTTCTTGGTGTAGTCCTGACTGTCCCGGGATCGCTTTGTAGACCAGGTTGGCCTTGAACTCAGATATCCACCTGCCTCTGCCTCCCTAGTGCTGGAGTAAAGGTGTGCACCACCGTCGCTCAGCCAAACCACTTTTGAAAACAACTAGTCCTGCAGTTCTTCTCCTGGCTACCTACACGGGCTGTCTTGGGCTCTCCTTAAGGGCTGACTGTTCTATACATTAAACGGTCATTGCAAGCGATCCATGTTTAAAATATTTCTTATTGCATTTGTTTGTTTGTTTATGTGGGTGTGCACATGGCCTGCTGCTCATGTGTTGATTAGAGAACAGCTTATGGGAGTAGGTCCTCTCCTTTCCCCGTGTGGGTTGAGGGATCCAGCTCGGGCTAGCAGAGGCTTGGTGGGAGCCTCTTACCTCAAGGACCATCTCACAAGGCCCAAGTGACCCTTGTTGGTTGGACTCCAGCTGCAGTGAGCATGCTTGTGCATGCACCTTCTCTCCTGGAGCGCATTGCAAGTAGGGCCCCAGTGTTCTCTCCTCGATGGTACATCAAGATCGTGGAAGTCTTTCAGAAGTGTAGTGTGTTCTCTCTCACTGTTGCAGCAACAAGCCTAGGCACAGGCTATATATAAAAGCTCCCCTTTTGTTTTGGGCCACTTGGGGTTCCATCTATGCCACCTCTTTGGCTCTTCTTGTAGGGCTGCCATTCCCATGTCCTCTCCCTGTTCAGGTCCCCTTTTCACTGACTAACCCTTGTGATTATCTCACACCCACCCTGATAATCCAGGATTATCTCGCCATCCTGAATCCTTAACTTCATCACACCTACGGAATCCCTCTTGTCTTTGCTGTGTCACGCAGTAGCCTGTTGGGATGAGCCTGTGGGTGCCACCATCGTTCCTGCCAGCACTGGGTGGTTTCCGGAGTTCTTCCAGGACTAGACTGTAGTCCACTGGCATGTTCGTTTTTAATCCTAGTCATTCCGAGGTGTATCTTAGGTAACTGCATGAAGCCCATAAACCGGGTGAGCTAAATGAAAACGTTCTCAATGCTAGTTTGTCTGGGCTGGCTAGGCAGTGTGTTTTTTATCACTTCTTCCCAGGGCTCCCAGCTCGCTTTCTCCTTCCTCGTTCATGCTTGACTTGTCGGCTCCGAGGGAAGGATGCTTTATTCTCACCCCTTGGCAGTCACTGCACTGCTTGGTCTTTAAAGGACCTGCAGATCTTGCTGAAGGCATCCGTGAATGCTAGCGTGATTTTTTTCCCCCCAGGACAAAAAAGCCTGGCCCAAAGAGGCCATCAGCATCACTCAGCTGGTTTCGGTGAGGCATCTTTAGAGGACAGTGTATCCATGTCCTCTTCTCTGTCTCCAGCTTTCTGTGTCAGATGGTCCTGCATCCCCTTTGCTGTAGCTGTGGAGTTGGCCCCTCAGCCTCCATCCCTGTCATAAGCAGTTAATGGTCTCAAGTTCTCAGTTTGGGTTAAGCCTTCAAATCTGCTGGGGCTCAGACTCCCTGTGGTCCATAGGCTGGGAAGGGGATGGAAAGCAGCCCATCTGTGGGATTCAGGTGCCACCCTCATTGGATGACCCCTGTGGTTCGATTTCAGAAGGTACTAGACTATGAGGGCCATTCAAACAGTGCCCCCCCCCACTAGACAGGGAGTGACAGTGACCAGCAGAGGGCACCCAAGGAATGCCTTGGTTCCAGCCTCCTGTGCCTGGGTCCGGACACTGGAGAAGTTGTGCTTGGGACCTGCGAGTATATCTGAGTTAAATAGATGCATCAACAGGAAGTCCTGAAGTCCTATCTGAGGTGACCTTGTCTCTAAGTTACTGTCTCAGCATACCTCTGCGGCAGTGTCCCCATATGCTAATGAATTGCCCTCCTTTTAGTTTTTTCTGTTGTTTGTTTGAGACGAGGTCTCACTGTGTAGCCAGGCTGACTTTGAACTCTCAAACCTCCTACCTTAACCACCCCCCCCACCCCAGGTGCTGGGAGTACAGGCATGTATCCCATGTCCAGCCTGTATTACGATTTTCTTTAAAAAACAATGTTTCCTCTTAAGTCACTGTCCTGGGAGACTTTGCTGTCTGTGGAAGAGAACTTGCTCTCTAGTCGCCACTCTGAGTTTGAGCAACATCAGGGCCACCCAGTGCTTCCTGTAGCTCTCAGTAAGAAGTCTGCACACAGGCATGCTTGGGGAGACTTAATTTAAGCTGTCCATATTAAAAGTGAGCTTTGTGTTTTCCCAGCATCGCTTCAATTAAAAAGACTTTGCATATGGATTAGGCAGCGGGGCTTCCGGCTGTATTCAAAACAGCCTAGAGATTTAGTGTTTAGTCTACATAATGGTGTCTAATAATCTGAATATTTTAGTTTCTGAAACAGGGAGAGTCCAGACTGGAGAGATGGCTCAGCAGTTAAGACTGCTTACTGCTGTCCATCTCAGTTCCTAGCAGCTGTAATTTCGGCACTAGGGCATGGGAGGGACGTCGTCTGGCTTCCGTGGGCATTGTACTCTACTGTGCATACTAACACACAGACACACGTCTACGCATAATTTAAGATAAAACAATTTTCTTCCATTAAGAAATACACTTTAAGAGCTTTTGTATATTCTGATGCATACTTAGAAATCCTTGAATAATTGTTATCAGAAGCCGTTATTGGGCAGGCGGGCTCAGTGGGTAAAGGCACTTGCCACCAAGCCCGAGGACCTGAGTTCAATCCCCAGAATCCACATGATTGAGAAGCCAAGCAGTTTCCGAAGGTTGTCCACGCACACCTGGATGAGGCTTGCATACACTTCATGGAGAAGAGTTGTTGTTAACTGTGTGTTAACTGTTTTATAAGAATGTTATCTGAACATCTTCTAGCACAGCATGCACGGTGGGTGACTCCCCACCCCCCAAGTGGCCTGTCTAGAGTGGACAGACAGCCTGTCTCCCTAACTGGGCTCCCTTCTCTCCCAGCCTCTACCATGGAGGAGAAGGAAGTCTGACTGTCCTGTGGATGTGAAGACACCTAGCCTGCCAACACTGCCTGTTGTTAGATCACTCGCTAACTGTAACTCACTTGTTAACTTTGACGCTAAGGATTAATTTTAAGCCCTGGACTCCCGCTAGGGGAGGGGTTCTGTTCCACAGGTGGGGTAATGATTGCACAAACCGTGGTTTAATTGCGAGCTGTGGCTTTTCAGATTCCGAGAAGATGGCCCAGTACTTGGAGGAGGAGCGGCACATGAGGGAAGAGAACCTGAGGCTGCAGCGGAAGCTCCAGAGGGAGATGGAGAGAAGGGAAGCGCTGTGTCGCCAGCTCTCCGAGAGCGAGTCTAGCTTGGAGATGGATGACGAAAGGTTTGTGTCCATGCCCCACCCCCACCAGCCACACACACACACACACACACACACACACCTATACCTCCAGTCCCAGGGGATCCCGAAAGGTTTGTGTCCGTGCCCCACCCCCACCAGCCACACCACACACACACACACACACACACACACACACCTATACCTCCAGTCCCAGGGGATCTCGTGCTCTCTTATGCCCCCTACAGGCACCAGGCATACATGCAAGCAAAAACACCCACACACATAAAATGATTTAAAAATGATACATTCTAGAAGGGCAGAGCTTAAATGTCACATGGGGTCATGGTGATGAATACCCCACGCTGAAGCTCATGCTTGCTATAGATGTGCAGGACGGGATACTCTGCTTACGCTGGAGCAGAAAGTGCCCTTCGGAATGGCGGGCGAGGGAGACGAGTGGATGCAAAGCTGACATTTGTTTTGTTTTTAAATCTTCAACATTGGTATTTAAATGTAAGCAGAGTACTTGAGAAATACATTTGCTGCTGTTCCTATTTCTGGTAACGGGAATAAATAAGTTCACATACTTGGATACAAATACCACAGGCACATTTAGCAGGATTTCCTCCAAATCTTCTTTAATTGAATTGCAAACATTTTAGTGATTTTTCCCCCCCTTTAGTACATTTATGTTTCCTCCTTTGTCAGTACACAATGCCAAGCTTTTTTTTTAATTCCTTGATAATTTCAAGCGTGTATATTAAATTTGGATCATTTTCATCCCCCGTGACTCTCTCAATCGGTCTCTATCACTCCCCTCCCTTTCTATCCATCCCCTCCTGCTTTGATATCTTTGTTTTTAATTCACTGAGTTTAGTATTTTTTAGCTTGTATATGCATCTGTGTCCTTCGGAAGTAGCTGTGCTGTTATGATCGCAATCAGGAAAGCATCAGGCCATAGAATTGCAGAATGATCTGTGGGGGTGGACTTTGAACAGTGTTGAGTTTCCTAGAGACCGTCTCTCTCTCAAGTATATTATTTGTGTTGACCACGTTCACTTCACACCCTCCCCTTTCTCCACTTTCTTCCACCTGATTGGGCATCTTTTCCATCCCTCAGCCCCCCCTTCTGATTTCATGCCTTGTGTGGACATATAAATGGCTCTGTGTATATGTAAGAGATCTAGAACCCACAAATAAGAGAAGACCGGATCCTTGCCTCCGAGTCTGGCTTAACTGACCTGCTTTGGTTTCCAGCGGCCTCCGCATTTCAGCAAATAGCCTAGTTTCTGTCCTCTTTACCCTTGCCTAAGCTCCATGGCGTGGGCACACTGCATTTCCCCTTCTGTACGGACCTCTGTGCAGAATCTGTAAGTCAGCTGTTGGGCATAGAACTGTAGAGCAGAGATGTACAGGCATCGCGGTGACTCTGACGTAAAGCCCTCTGGTAGCGGCATATCTGAGACATAGGACTGTTCTGGTTTTTTTTTTTTTTTTTTTGAGAAACCCTCCTACTGCTTTTGATAGCAGTTGGGCCTGGCCCACATTCCCACCAGCAGCCGATGAGGGCTTCCTCGTATCCCTGTCCCCACCAGCATTTGTTCCTTGTTTTCTTACTAAGTACCATTCCAGCCAGGGTGAGAATCTCGGGATAGTTTTGACTGGAATTTTTCTGGTAGCTAAGGATGTTAGACATTTTATCATAAGTTTGTTGACGTTTATAAGTTTTCTCCGAGATAGGATCTTACTGGGCAGCTCTGCCTGTCCTGAAGCTCACTATGTAGACCAGGCTGTCCTCAAACAGGCAAGGCGTGCCCCGCCACAGCTGGCCTGTCCTTCAGCGTTTAAGAACAACTGTTTATCTCATTTTCTTGTTTATTGACGGGCTTGTTTGGTTTTTTTAGTATTTATTCTTTTTAGTTCCTTATTCTGGATGTCATTAACCACCTATTTGATGTGTACCTGGCAAAGATTTTCTTCAGCAGTTACTGTTTCCATTGGTTGTCCATTTCATAGCATCCCGTTTACCAGTTCTTGATAGCATTTCCTGAGCTGTGTCTTTCTTTCCAGAAAGTCTCTGCCAGTCAATGCCTGTGTCTTTTTTTTTTTTTACAGATTTATTTATTTATTATGTATACAGTATTCTCAGTATTCTGTCAGCATGTATGTCTGCAGGCCAGAAGAGGGCACCAGATCTCATTACAGATGGTTGTGAGCCACCATGTGGTTGCTGGGAATTGAACTCAGGATCTTTGGAAGAGCAGGCAGTGCTCTTAACCGCTGAGCCATCTCTCCAGCCCAATGCCTGTGTCTTAAAGTGTTTCCCCCAGCAGCTTCAGACTCTCAGGTCTTTAAAGTCTTTGATCTGTTTTGAGTTGATTTTTATACACAGGTTTTATTCTGCCTGTGGGGATACCCAGTCTTCTCAGCACCGTTGTTAGAGAGGCTGTCCATTTTCCAGTGTGTACTTTTGTGCCTCTCTCAGAAAAAGCCAGGTAGTTTTACATGGATCTGAGTCTCCAGCTGCTTTTTTTTCCCCATGTGCCTTGCTGTTTTTATTAATATGGCTCTGTAGTGTACCGTGAAATCAAACACAGTGACACTGTGAACTCTGTTCCTTCCGCTTGGGATTGCCTTGATTCTCTGGAGTCTTTTGTGCTTGTATGTCAACGTCAGGATCCTCCCCTGCTTCTATGAAGAATGCCTTTGGAACTTAGATGAGGACTGCAAATATTACAGTGATTCTCCATATTTATGCCAATAGAAACAGCATCCATTTTGGGGGGGCTTCTTTTTCAAATGGTTTTTTTTCTGAGTTTTAAATTTTATCATTGTTGAGATCTATATAACAAATCATTTGTACAAATAGGAGTCATTTGGTTTCTTCCTTTCTTTATTTGAATCAATTTTATTTATTTCTGCGACTTCCTAGCTACGACTTCATGGCCGTATTGAATAAGTGTGGAGAAAGTGGATGTCCTTGTCACAGTTCTGCTTTGGGCAGCAATGATTTGAGGTTCTTCCACTTAGTGTTGTAGCACAAATATTAAAAACCCAGAGACAGATGCTGGGGTTCAACCTGAAGATCAGAAAAGCAAAGCAGCCAAGCTACTAGAGAGCTAGTTACTGTCTCATCCTGCCCTACATTTCTCTCTAATGTGGGATTAAAGGCATGCACCACCACCGCCCAGCATTTATGGTTACCTAGCGTGGCTGCTGGAACTGAAGGTGTGTGCAGCCACTGCCTGGCCTGTATGGCTCACTAGTGTGGCTGCTTTGCTGCAGGCAAGCTTTACTTATTAAAACACAAATAACAGCTCACTATGTAGTGTAATGTTGACTATCAGTTTGTTGCATATATATATCCTTTATTATATAGGACTATATAATAAATATAAATCCTATAAATTATAAAAAATATATAATTATATATATTATATAGGAAGAAACCATAGTTTCTTCGGGTCTTTATCATGAGAGGATGTTGGACTCTGGAGATGGTGAAGTGATTTCCACATCAAAGACTGCTGATGTATTTATTGCTATGAGTGTGTTGAACCATCCTTGCATCCCTTGCATTTTTGCCCAGCAGAAAGGTATTGACTGCTGTTGTTGGGTCCTTGTGTGGTTTGGGTAGCAGCAATGCTGGCTGTGTGAACTGAACATGGCTGTGTTCTTCCCTTTCCTCTTTCATGCTGTTTTTTGGAAGAGCTTTGATGTCGCTTCTCTGGAGGTCTGGTAGAACTCGGCAGTGAATCCTCCTGAGACTGCACTTTTAAATTGTTTTTAGTTGGGAAACTTTGTCTTACTAAGTTAGTCACATTGCTTGACATGACTCTGTCAAGTTCTAAGTAGCTTACATCTTCTCAATTTAATTTTGATAAGTTGTGTGTGTTTCAGAATATGTCCATTTCTTATAGACTTGTCAGTGTTCTAGAGTATAGGTTTTCACACTGTGCTTGAATGGTCCTCTGAGTCTGATCGGTGTCTGTCTCTGGGTTAGTTTGGCTAAGGCTCTGTCAAACTTCCCTTTTCAAAGAACCAACATTTTGTTTCATTGGTTATTATTGGTAGTTATTACTTCCATTTCATTAGCCTCTGTCCTGTTCTTGGTATTTCTGTCTGTTGAGTTTTGTGTTTGGCATGTTCTTTCTCTTGAGGTGTATAATTAAGTTACTGAGTGGTGATCTCTCTGTCTGTCTGTCTGTCTCTCTCTCTCTGCATTTGTAACTGTAAACTTCTTAGAAACACTTTCATTGTATTCCTTGAGTTCTGGTACTCTGTTTTTTATTTCATTGAATTCTGGGAATTTTTAATTTTTCTCCTGACTTCTTCTATGACCTATTCATCATTCAGTGCAGGGTAAAAGGGAGACAGAGCCTCCTGAGACAGATGGGCACCCTCGCTGTGAGACCTGGCTTGCCAGCTAGGGTCTGTTCTGTGAGAAGCGCTATCTCTGCTGAGGATACATTCAGCTCTCCGCTTCTGTTTCTTTAGGGAAATTCAGACCAGAGGCCTTCCAGAGCATCCCAACCATTCCCCTCGATGCTTTCAAGAGAATTGATTTAAAAAAAAAATATGACAAGTTATAATTGAAAGTTGCAGAAGTAAAACAAGTTTTCCCCTTTTAAGCATCTCCCTGCTTCCTCCCTTGAAGAATTGCTTTTCTTCTCAAGAGATTGTGCCACAGAACTCTGATCCTTGCTTCTGAGCTTCATGCATCTGTTCTGCACAGTTTCTCATTCTCAGGAAAATGGTTTGAAAATGTCAGCCCAAACGCAAAGCAGTTCAGTGGATAGTTTAGTACATATTTGAAGACTCAGAGGAGACTAGGGTTGGAGCACAAAACTCCTGGGCTGGGCCTCGGGGGGGGGGGCATTCTTGAAACGTGGCTCCTTCACACGTCTAGGTGGATTAATGCTTACTGCAGAAGTCTGTCTTAATTAACTCTTATCTATCATCCATCCATCCATCCATCCATCCATCCATCCATCCATCCATCCAT
>JABTXL010006571.1:7422298-7451193 GCA_025134845.1 Neodon shergylaensis
CATCCATCCATCCATCCATCCATCCATCCATCCATCCATCCATCCATCCATCCAGGCAGGGTTTCTCTTTATAACAGATCTGGTTGCACTGGACCTGCTCTATAGACTAGACTGCTCTTAAACTCACGGAGATCCACCTGCCTCCACCTCCCCAAGTGCTCGGATTATCGGCGTACGCCGCCACACCTGGCATTTTCATTTTTGTTGTTTGTTTTCATCTGCTTTTAGGCAGGCTCTCGTGCAGTCCTGAGCTGTCCTTGGATTTTGACCTTCCTGTGTCCACCCCAGAGTTGGGATTACGGGTGCATGGAGGCACAACCCAGGGCTCCATGCTTGGTAGGGCAGGCACTCTGCCTGCTGAGCTACATCCCCAGCCCTGCTTTTATTTGTTCATAAATTACTCCAGGTACAGTGGAGTTGCCTGATTAAGTACCACTCTGCCTCCAAGGACCGCTAACAATGTGGTGAATCTCGGGGAGAGAAAGCTTCAGGCACTTAAGACCACTTAAAGGGGTGATAGTAACCACCTGCCTGCATGCTGTACAAGGAAGGGGCCTACCTGGTATTGCTGTGGTGGGATGTTCTAAAGAGGGGAAGAAGACAAAGAGGCCGGCATTTAACTGAGCTGTGTGTCAGTCAGGATCTATGCTGGGAAACGGCCATGTTAGTTCCTCCTCGTGTGAATTAACGCCAGGGCTGACTGTGCTCTGGGATGAAAGTACAGGCCTGTTTAACTTTTAAGGCCAGGGAGGGCGGTTTGTCAGGAAGTCTGTCAAGCAGAAATTCTCTCCCATCAGCACTCTGTGGTCCTGATGACCCCGCTTGAGCACGTTCAGGACTGGCGTGACTTCTGAGACTCAGCACAGTGTGGCTGAGCGTGACCCACTGAAGGTGTTGCTGTCGTCGGTGAAATTCTAATGCGTGACCATCTCTTATGTAAAGCTTGCCTTGCAAACACATGGCACTCAGCCCCAGAGGGCATATGTGTCTTTAAACTTAATGGGATAACTTAAATATTGGTGGGCTTATTTAGTTTTGAGCTTCAAAGAGCAATTTCAGCATAGAGGTCTTTGGGCTTCAGGGATCACTGAAGGGACTTCTTCAAGCCTGGTCCTCTCTGATGTGTGGCATGGCTATGACAGGCCTCTGTCAACCTGGAGCAGTATGACCCAGGAGTCTGCACTCGTAATGTCCCCTGGGTCCACCCTCACCAACTCCCTGGGTTTTGACCTCAGATTGTGTGGTCACACCTTTGCGGCTAGGATGTCTTCTAGGGACTACTTGAACACAGGTGTTTCACCTCCCTCCTCCTCTCTTCTTCTAGGTATTTTAATGAAATGTCAGCACAAGGATTAAGACCTCGCACTGTGTCCAGCCCAATCCCTTACACGCCTTCTCCCAGTTCCAGCAGGCCTATATCACCCGGTGAGTGTAACCTCCGCTACCTGGCAGTGTCTGGGGGGGGGTGGGGATTGAACCCAGGGCCTCACACGGATTTAGCAAGTGCTCCCCACCGATTTTCAGCCTGCTCTTCTTGCATGTTTAATCGACAGCCCTGGTTGTGTTCTCTTCTATTTTGTGTTTTTCAAAAATAAGTCACTGTCAGTACTGAGTGTTGGCTTGAAGATCTTAAACACGAGAACTGTATGTGTGTTGGGGGGGGGATATTACTACTTTATTATTATTTCTCTTTCAACTTTTATTTCTGTTGTTAAAATGTTCTGCAAGGCGATCTTACTGCATTTGTATAATGATACCAAGATCTTCTCAATAGCTTGTTTGGATGTGTCTAAATCAGGAATGGGCAGTAACTAGGTCTAAAAGCAGCTTTGTGTCCCCAATAACAGTTGTGAGTGCATCCAGAAGCCAGATTTGGTTTCTGTCTTTGTTCTCAGTTAAAAGGAACTTGGGCCACTTGGAAAGATGGGTGTGTGACATCTTTGTAAAGTGAAGAATTTCTCAGAAATAATGGTAAGGCTGTGACAGAGTCAGGAGTCCCCAGGTACCAAAGCCAGGACAGTGTGACCAATAAGGACCTATGGAGAGATATCACAGAGATTCAAGAGCCTCAGGTACCAAAGCCAGGACAGTGTGACCAGTAAGGACCTATGAGGGATATGACAGACATTCAAAAGCCTCAGCTGCCAAAGCTAGGACAGTGTGACCAATAAACGCCATGGACAGCCATGACCTCAACAGTGGGCATCAGAAACCGCAGTACTTCCCAGTAGTGTTATTCCCTAGCGGTTTGGGGACACTCTGATCTCTCCCATTGAAATTCTTACAATGGGTCCCTGTCCTTAAGCTGTGCTGACTGTTTTCTGCTCGGCAGCCTCTGTGTGCAGATTTCCAGGTTCATCAAGGGTTAGTTGCTGTTGTTACTGTTTATTCTCTAATGTATTCCTGGGCCAAAAGGTGAGGTGCATGGTTATTAAGATTTAAGAGAGAATAAAAAATAAGTTCCGCTGACTTAATATTATATAATCAATAGGGCCCCGGGAAGATAGTTAAAAGAAAATACACCGATAACTTATTGAGGCCTTTCAATCATCTGAGCTTTCAGTCATCTGAGGGAGTCACAGCAGTCTGGTTTGCTCGTGGTGGGATTTATAGCACAATGAGATGAAATGATATGTCCTTGTGGCTCAGTGCCAGATGGAAGATTGTCATCACTGCCCTGGATTCCCTTGATTGATTGATTGATTTGGTTGGGGTTAGGGTTAGAGTCAGAGGGCTTGGTGTTCACAGTTGAGAATTACTGGCCTAGAGCATCAGAAGGGAGAAAGAGAGAGTGGATGGATGGATGGGTGGATGGATGGATGGATGGGCGGGCGGACAGTCAAGCAATAGAGAAACTTTGAAGATTCGTGGTTAGACCAAGCAGGTGCCTTAGGAAGGCAAGGTGAAACAGCAACACATCTTTACTTAGTTAAACAAATCGAGCAAAAACAAATACAATGCGCCTTCACATAGTTAAAGTAGTATTCTACAGCAGAAACAGATGTAACACATCTTTGCCTTGTAAAGTACTATACTACAATGTATGTATGTATGTTCGTTTGTTTTTATCTGTGGATATGAAGTTTTCCCAACACCATTGAAGAGACCATTCTTGTCATCCTTTCTGCGGCTCTTGGCCGCCATCTAAAGGGTCATTTGGTGGACTACGACCACGTTCATGTCTGAGATTACTGTTCGACTCCTGTGCTCGATAGTTGTTTTTTTGTTTTTATGCCCCTTGCTACCCACCGTGCCCACTGAGTGGCCCCACACCTTTGCATGTCTATTTTTATTGAAAAGTTCTCTAGAGGATACTAGACAATCAATCCAGCTACAAATAATGCTGAACCTCATTGCCCTTGTTTGTGTTTCAGGTCTTTCGTACGCGAGTCATACGGTTGGTTTCACACCGCCAACCTCATTGACCCGCGCCGGGATGTCTTACTACAACTCTCCAGGCCTCCACGTTCAGCACATGGGAGCCTCTCACGGTATCACAGTAAGTGTCTTTGCTGGGCACCTGCAGCTCCTCACTGACTGAGTGCGGCTGCCGCCCGCCTTTGCCACCTTGTGTCTTGGGTCACTTCTCCCTCTGGACACAGTATTCCCAAGAGTTGGACACAGAGTTCTGGTGTGAAAACTCATATCCCCCAGATGGGGAGACTCATCTTCTTTTATGGAAATTGCCCACTATGAAATGTAATTGGAACTCTGGACAACGTCTTCACTGATTCAGTGCCATAAAGCATTGTTGATCGTTTCCATAATCGCCAAAAATACCGATTCTCAATGCCTTTGTAGTTCACTGACTCTCAGTGGCCTTCCTAAACGTTGCCCTGACTTCCAGGTTTATTTTTCTCTCCTGGATTCAGGAGAGTCAAGTTCTTCCGGTTCTCGCGCTCCCCTTGGGAGAGTAGCCCTGCATACGTGGCTGTGCAGTTGGCTGAGAGAACAGGAAGAAACGCGAGACTAGGATGGAGGAGAGAAACTAATTCAAAGAGCCTTCCTCTGTGAAATTACGTGGGGCGCCCAAGTCTTCTGAACTTTGAAGAGTGTTCTGTAAAGACAGAAGGTGTTGTCGTCCTGGGACCCCTCAGAATGTGAGAAAAAGTCGAATAGTGGAGGGGAATGAGGGCGCACGAGTGACAGTGTTTAAGGGGATAATATGGCATCTTTATCATTTATTATTATTATTATTATTTTGTTTCATTAAAAGGACCCTAATTGAGTGTTTGACTATGAAAGATGTATTATCATTTTTGTATTACTTCTTCACAGGCGTAAGTATGAGGAACACTACCTTGTTTATGTTGTCCCAGCTAGTTCAGGAACCCCTAATGATAAAGAAGGAACCCATGGCTCCCCCCCCCCCCCCGAGACAGGGTTTCTCTGTGGTTTTGGAGCCTGTCCTGGAACTAGCTCTTGTAGACCAGGCTGGTCTCGAACTCCCAGAGATCCGCCTGCCTCTGCCTCCCAAGTGCTGGGATTAAAGGCGTGCGCCACCACTGCCCGGCGGAATCCATGGCTTTTATGACCCTTGTTGGCCTAGGTTCCATCCTCCTCAACCCCAATTCTGACTTCGTTGGACTTGAACTGATATCCCAAACTGACCTGTTGTCCCTGTGTTCTCCTTACAGAGGCCGTCGCCACGGAGAAGCAGCAGTCCTGATAAATTCAAAAGGCCCACGCCTCCTCCATCTCCCAACACACAGAGCCCAGTCCAGCCACCTCCGCCACCACCTCCGCCCCCCATGCAGCCCGCGGTCCCCACGGCAGCCGCCTCCTCGCAGCCCGCCCCGTCCTCGCAGCAGCATTTGGTGCACCCCTCCTCCCAGCCTTAATGCATGAGCTTAGTCAGAATTTCAAGTCGGGACTCGTCTGATGGAGCCGCCTTCTCAACGCCAAAGGCTTCCTTCCTGGCATATTTGGATCTGATGTGTTTGCACTGAGGTTGTCTAGCTGCCCTCCTCGTAGTGTCGTGAATGTTCGTCGGAAACGCAGCCGGTGTTGTGGGTCTACAACACTAACCAGATGACTTTCTTTCCATCGGTGTTTTACTTGAATCTCCATGTCCGTCATTCCCTGGCTGGAACATTGCTATCTGGTATTTGGTCATAAGAAGCAGTGTGCAAAACCCCACACCCTACGCCCGGCCCCAGGGCTTCTCTTCTTGGCTTTTAGGTCTGTAAAATAGGAAAAGAAATCTTGTTTTAGATTGTTCCTCTGTGAACTTGCAGGAAATTACTAAGCTGTTAGTAACCCTCGTCCACCAGCTCACAGGGGAGTTTACCAAACTATCCCAAGAATCGAGCACTACAAGTTCAGACCTTTGCAAACCTAACTCTGAGTATAGGATCGGAAGTGAGATGGATCGGTGCCCACAACATGTCTAGTGTAGAGCTTTCTTACAGGTTGTTTTTGATGTAAATTGTCTCTTGTAAAGCAGCCTACAGAAACAAATCACACAGCTGTAGCTTCTCCCGCTCCCGCGTGGGGTGGGAACTATCGCCTGTTGAGATGCGATTCCTTTCCTTTCTCCTCCAAGTTAAGCCACCTAAGCTGGTCCCCTCTGCTGTGAGCGGGTAGATGCCTTCCCTCTGGTGATCTTGATGGCTGACTCCAATGCTGTCCTGGAGCTCTACTGCAGGGGCCATGAGATTGTAATAGAGCCGAAATGGTGACCCCCCCCCCCATTCTTTTGTGCTGTCCTGAGCCAGGGTGAACAGGTATTTCCCAGGTACAAAATGCTCTTAGGGAATACTGTATGAAGTGTAGGTGGCATCTTAGCGTGATGGCCAAGGGGCACTTGACAGAGAGGAAGCGTAGCCAGCAAAGGAGCTCATTGGCCTTGCTGGCAACTCACGGTGCCCATCATAAGTTAGCCAGGAGAGCACCAAGGAGGTTCTGAACACAATTGCTATTCATTCAGCACAAATCACTTGGGGTGGAACACCTAGTGGCTCTGTTACCACCTTCATTTCTGTTTGTCAGCCGTTACTTTGTGCGTTCGTAGTCAAGTGCTTTTTTTCCTGCCTGTGTTTGCATATTTATATATGCTGTGGATGAAAATAACTTACTAGAGAATGTATATTTTATGATGAGAAACGTGAATCTGTTGGATATAATCAGAGAACTGAAAATTAATTTATCAGTCATTTTTAAGAGTTCATTTTTGTGACAGCCATCTCCAATAGCGACTCCTCACGGAACACACTCCCGAGAACAAGGAAATACCCTGGTGACATTGTAGATATTTAATATTGTACAGCCTAGGAACCTCCATTTTTGCCTTCGAATGCATATTTAAGAGTTAACAGAATGAAAAAGGCGTTATGGGATGGTAGTGTTTGATGGCATTTTAAGAACTTGAGGACAAGAACCACCGTAGGACCTTTCACCTCTTCTCTTCCACCCCTATACTAAGAATGTTACCCTCCGACGACCAGGAAGAAACTGTCGGTCTGTGAAAGTTTTATTTTTAAGGTGTGTGTGTGTGTGTGTGTGTGTGTGTGTGTTATCAGACCCGGGGTGGAGGCTGGCGCTGTCAAGGCGGTAGGTTTTCAATGTAAGACTAAACCCGGGCATTTCTCCAGCAACTCCCTGATCCTCTTGGTACATGACCATTCCAGGGAAATTCTGAGACTAGGGCAGAAGAATTCTTCCTTCACGGTACAGTCTTGAGGTTTTTTTTATTTTATTTTCCTTGCGAGAGAAATTTGGTATGTGTTTACAAGACTTTTCTGGGATTGTAGATTTCAGCACTGCTGGCTCGCGGCTTATACTCCAGCACACAAGTCCGTTCTGTAAAGATCTCTCCTCCGCTGCCCATCAGCCTAGTTACCTCCTAGAAGCACAAAAGTGAAGGCTCTGCCGTGCGGCAAGCAGAGCCTCTCAGAGCTAGGTTCTTGGCGTTCAGGCTTGTCTCGGACAATGTCCCGCAGATTCCTCTAGACCCATCCCTTCCCTTGAAACGTTCCCCTCACAGCACTTTTTAGCATAATCCAGTTGCTTCTTCCTGCAGGCAGCAAGACCAAGAGAACAAACACTACACGTGAATTTAGGATAGTTCGTGTTACTTTGGAAGCTGGCAGTGATAGGAAAGAGAAGGAGCTGCTGAGCCCCCAGAGACAGGCGCCTCCGTACTGCGGGAAACCCATCCTAGGTTGGTTGGGGCTGGACATGGCGCTTTGGGGTTCAGTTCCCTTCTCTCACAGGCTGACTCTGGATTAAAATCAGTAGCCATCCTCAGCAGGTGAGAGCAACAGTACCTTCGGTGGCTCCACCTCCTGTCGTGTTGACAGAGACCCTTGGGTACCACTGTGCTGCTAATAGGTTGAGGGTCTCTTCCCAGATGCCCTCGCCTTCATACAGAACCCAGTCCACACACCCAGCACCCAGCGCCTCTGGCCTCTGACCTGCTTTCTCTTGTCAAGCGTGCTGGCCTTCTAGACAGACTTCTAGACCTTTGGCCTATGTGGAAGTATTTAGGATTTTATGTATACGTCTTGGTTGATTAGAAAGGAGACAGATGGCGGGTGACCGCAGAATGAATGTGTGACCAGAATGTGGCTTTGACACCTCATGCTGCTGTGCCTTTGTCATTGGCTTCTGATTCGACCAGATGTAATTAATAATGTGAATTTTTGTTGATCCTTCGGCTGTAGGAAAGCAATGTGTACCCCCCCCCATTGTTGGGTAGGGTAGACATGATCTTGCCCTGTACAAAGCTCTGCTCTTAAAGATAAACCCAGGAAGACAGGAAAAAGTGTGGCGATGCGTGCTTCAGAAAGGGTGTTTTTAAAAGTGTTGGAGACAGTTTCCTGTGTAACTTTACCTTCTGTCTCTTACTTGTCTCATAGGATAACCAATGCTGAGAGCTTGTAGTGATGACTACCAAAGACATGCATAGTAAAGCTTCAATTTCCAACGATTAAAGAGCCTGCCATTGACGCTGTTCCCTAGTTCCTTCTCAGGAGCCATTGGGAAGGACTAAAAGAGTCTTAGGGGTTTTTTGTTAAGTTTTAGGTGTTTTTTTTTTTAATTTTTTGATAAAAATGTGTTAGCCTACCATTTTGGGGAGCATTTTCCAGAATGCTCAGCAGTTGTGATTACTGGCCACACCCAGGTTGCCTCTCCTTGAGTGATCAGTGGGATCCTCTGTGCGTGCTAGCATGGGTGCTGTGTGTGTGCACGTGTGCGTGTGTGCATTCATGCCTTAACTTGGGTTACTGCTCAACTTTGCTGTTCGACTCGGTCCTCACCATCATCAGATTGTATTGTGCATCTTGATCTGAACTTCATCCTGGCAAAAAAAATAATTAAAAAAAAAAAAAAGGTTGCAGGCGCCACAGGTTGGAATGCATTCCTTCGGAAGACTGTCCAGTCAGATGCACCCTGAGTTGTTTCCACAGACTTTTATTTGGGACTTCATTTGGAAAGACAGCAGACTGTCAAATGGGAAGATTGTCAGCAAGGAAGAGAGGAGAGCCAAATGCTAGCATGTCCTCTGCCTCTGCACACCCATGTGCTCTGTGTGTCGTTCTGCTAGCCTGTCTACAACTTGACTAGCTTGGAGTTCAGGTAACGGTGGCAATCCTGACCTTCTCTGTCGGAGTTTAGAGAGACGTAAGATGTCCAGTTAATGTCTTATTTCCTTTATGTTGATCAGTCTTTAATACATGTGCTGACTCAGAAGACCTAAATAAAGATAATTTTTTAAAATGTACCTCTTGAACCATAAATTTCCCTCTCGTCCTTTCTGGTCTTTTGAGTTGGAAACGGTCATTGTTTGGTGTTGGTTCCAGCAGACTTTCAAAGTAAAACCAATTATAAACTCTAAAGACATCCAGAGGAAGTAAACGTAGGAAGGTGGCATAAATGGAATTAGTGTGGACGAAAATTGTGGACATTTTTCCTGCACGTATGTCCACGTACTGCATGTGTTCCGTGCATTGGACAGAAGAGGGCATTGGATCCCTTGCAACTAGAGTTAGAGGAGGATGTGAGCTACCATGGGGGTGCTAAGAACTGAACACAGGTTCTCAGAAAGAACAACCAGTGCTCTTAACCACTGATAGGGCCCATGGTTTTGAACCTTTATAGAGTGCTTGCTGCCCCAATATGCTATATTTCAAGTTCAAACAGTAAACCTAGAGGTGTGTGTGTGTGTGTGTGTGTGTGTGTGTGTGTGTGTGTGTGTGTGTAAAGAAAAGCTACCTCCCAAAATGTCACATGGGGCCCACATGCACAGGCATGCACCATAAGACATGTCAATGAATGATGCATCAGCCTGAAAGCCTACAGTGATCTGGACAGCCAGACTGCTGTGAAATGCTGTGTGTTGGACATGTATGTAATAGACCTGGTATGGATAAGCCTGTGACATCAACCCTACGTAAACAGCACTCATTGTTACTACAATATGTAGTAGGCAGTAAGTGCATTTTTTTAAAAAATGTATTCTGTTTATTAAAATGTTTACTCTTGGGCCAGTGAGATCGCCCAGTAGATAAATGTATCTGCTGTAAGCCTGACACCCTGAGTTTGAACTCTGAGACCCCATGTGGTCGGAGAGAACCAACTCCTGTTAAGCTGTCCTCTGACCTCCACATCCCTTCAGTACACACATATGCAAAAGCAGTAAAAGGTAGTGACAAAACTGTTCTTTAAAACACACTTCAGCATTGTTCCAACCAGTCATGGAACCGCTGGACCGCCTTTACCCATTGAATAAAGGCAACTCTGGGAAGAAGGTCCCCCCCTCTCTACATCCAGGTTTTCTGTGCTGTGTTTCAGAGTCTTGGGAGGCAGCCAATGAATGGCCCACCCTGTGCTTTGGGAGGGATTCCAGCAAATGGCACAAGTCACCATGGTGAAGTCAGGGAGCCTGGGAGGTGGAAGGAATAACCATCTCATCATCACAGATTGCAGATTCTCTTGAAAAAGTCAAGTGCAGGAAGGCTGCTATTGCCTAGTCATTGTGGGCTGAGGGGTCGGTGCACCTGGAGAATAGAGAGCCCTCGCTGTCTTCAGAGCCAGTCTGCCCGCCACTGTAGTTATTAAAGCATGGACCTGCAGACTCTTGAGGTCCTGACCTACTTGGAAAAGACATAGGTTGAATATGGGAAGTCCAGTACAGCCAGTTCTTGTGTGCTCATGGGAAAGAGCCTTGAACTCAAAGATATCCATCCACCTGCCTCTGCCTCCTGAGTGCTGGAATAAGGTGTGCGCTACCACTGTCCTACTGCAAGATGTGTCTCAGGGTGGGGTTAGCAGGCTGAGCTGAGGCAGGTCTGGCATTATAAAGAGATCCAAAGAATGACATATTTTAAAAGTCCCGGCTCTCCTGAGTGTTCTGGGGCACACTTTTAATCCCAGCACTAGAGAGTCAGTGGCGGAAGGATGTCAGAGCCCCAGACCAGCCAGGGCTATACTGTGAGACCATGTCTCATAAACAACGAACCAAAAGCCCTACCTTTCTGAAAGTAGCCCTGATTCATATTGCTTGCTAATTTCTTTAATGTAAATGTTCCAATCACAAGTGACTTCAAGCTGTAGCTTTGTTTACCGTGTAACTGTGTTAACTATAAATAGTCTTGTGAGCATGAGAAAAGCAAGACAGAAGCTGGCGTGTGGCTTAGGGGTAGAGCACTTGTCCTGCCAGCACACAGTCCTGGGTTCTCTTCCCCAGGCCACATAAACCGAAAGTGGTGGTGCACCCCTGCAATGCTAGCACTTGAAGTGGGAGGCAGAGGGTCAGGAGTTATCTTCAGCTATGTAGCGTAAATGAGGCCAGCCTGGAATAGATGAGACAATGTCTCGAAAATAACAAAAGTAGAAGGAATTAAAAGTGTGTTAAGGATTATCTTTTTTTCATATCTTTTTTTTTTACCCAAATTCTGTGTAATTTAATTTTTAAGTGTCTATGGTCTACAGCCAGGTGATTGTTCCTAGATGTAATAGTTGGCTCTCATGAGCTTTGCCCCAGCACATCGGGCTTGAGGTCAATAGAGGCTTTGCTCTCCAGCATGCATGTCCATCCTTTAGCCCACAGGCCACATGTGACCACAGTGTCTGTGACTGAAGTCCAACAGAAAATCTGAAATTTCTTTCACCATGATTTTTGCATTGGGGAGCGTGCTTGGTCAGTTTGCGACTTCCCTGCCCTGTTGTCAAGCATGAACTTTGTCGGCAACAATGTGGAACACCATGGTCTTATGAAGTCTGGGCATGCCATGACCTTTGGTGCTTGGCGATTCCCTCACATGGCAGGGCCAGAGAAGGGGTAGGGGAGCAGCAGTGATTTATGTGGGAAACTCACAGCCCAAGCACAGCTAAAGGCTTGGAGCAAGCATGAAATGGATGTGGAAGAAGGCATGCGGCCGAGTGAGACTCTCTTGGGAATCTCAGGACCCTGAGACAGCTGTCATGTGGAAAGTGTCTCCCTCTCATGCACCAAGAGCTAACCTGTCACTCTGACTGTGTCTTTGTTCGAGTGTAGTTTTCACACTCAGTTTTCCACCTCCCTGCCTTTGTCTTCCCTTGCCACCACCCCGTGATTCAGCCTGGACAGGAGCCCGGAAGCCGTACAAGCAAGAACATTAGTTAACAGTGGGAGGAACTCGGGTGGGCGATCTTTTCCTCTTAGCAGTCCCGTGTTGGATGTTCTCGATGGAGGTGGCTGCTCTTCACCCCTCCCTTTGTCTTGGGTTTCACAGACTTCATATAACTTGCCTGGGATCAGTTGGCAAGGCCAAAAAATCTGGTTCCAGAAACACGATCTTAGCCACTTAATGGACAAAAACTGTCGAGGTGGGATGCCTGGTCACCCTGGGTGACGCTTGTCTGTGGCTGGAGCTGAGAATGGTGATGTACACCTGTGCTCAGCGATTTTTCCATACCCAAATGTACCAGGGTACACTTAGTGCTCTGCTGGCCACATCGGACACTTGTAACATATTCTGCCACCTTGTCACTATCCCCAGGTCATATTATTCAGAATAACACTATGAAAATGTTTGCTAACTGGCCACATTGTGTAAACAGCACGTTCCTTTAAATCAACCCTCTCCCCGCGTTTGTGGAGGTCAGGAAACAATCTTGCTATTGTTCCAAACCTTCCATCTTAAGACTTGTTAAGGTCTCTTACTGGTTTTTTCTTTCCCACTGTGTACCCAGGTTAGCTGTCGTGTGAGAACCTGCAGGTCCCTTTCCTGCCTCACATCTTTTCAGGGGAGTCTTGGAGTCACAGACAGATATACTACTATGTCTGACCGTTCATTTTAGGGATTCAGGCTCAGATTCTTACGCTCGTGCCTCAAGCACTTCTCGCAATGGGCCACCTCCCCAGCCCATGGCGGCACATCTTTGACATTCTGAGCCCTGGTTCCTTCATCTTGGTTTGGTTTTTGTTTGTTTGTTTTTTGTTTTGTTTGCTTGCTTTTTGGATTTTTAAGGCAAGATTTCACTGCGTAGCCCTTGCTCTCCTGGAACTCATTTTATAGATCAGGCAGGCCTCGAACTCTACAGAGATCCTCTTGCCTGTACCCCACCACCACCACCACCAAGTGCTCAAACTAAAGGCATGTGCCACCACTGCCCGGATCATCTTGGTTCTTAAACGCAATGGCTTATCAAACTAAAAGTGAAGAACCCTGAGGCACAGAAATCCGCAGTCTGCTGTTCTCACTGTCCACAGGGCAGAACATGTTAGTCTATGGGGCTGGCTGAAGTCTAAACCAGAGCAAAGGTTTCTTTGGACTCGACCAGTACCCAGGTTTCCAGCTGAGTTCTTAAATCGCATTCTGCCACATAATCTGAAGAAAACTTGGTTTCCCTCGCCTTTAAGACCTCGATCAGCCCTGTTTTACTGAGGGCAAGTTGAACAGCCCAGGCAGGAAGGCACAGATGTGCTCGTAAAGCAATTAAACAGTAAATGTTATTTTTATGATAGTCTCTGTGTGCTTTGGGGAGAACGGTTGCTTTTAAATAGGCAATAAGGACCTTACTTGATGTATAAATTTCACTGCCACTCAGAGAGAGGAAACGGCTACTCATGCTACTGGCCACTTTATACAGCCCCGCCCCCGCCCCACACACACACACACTCTGAGACTGGAAGAAGGGAAGGGACCCAGGTTTGACCTTGAATGTTTAAGAGCCTATGTCCTGAGTTAACATTTTATTTGTGGAGGACCAGTGGATTTCTTGTCAGGCTTAGATTGGCCTGGCTATGTGTCTGAAGGGGAGTTCTACCCATGAAGCATGGCTTATGCTCATCTGTGCTGAACACCAACTTTGGTGAGACTTCCATTTCAACAGGGTCTGGCATCCATGGTTCTGGTTCCAGAAACACCAGAACACCCCATGCATTTGGCTCTAGGCATGACTCCTCTGTCTCCGTCCTCCCCTGCCTATTTCCCCCTCCCTCCCGTTTTACCACCAAGATGGCACGCTTTTGCCACGGCCATCCCTGTCCATTTTCAGAGCATGGTCTTGGAACCAGAATGTCTGCTACCAGAGCGTGCAACCTTGTATACCTGTGTCTTTGGATGAGTGATGTGGCCACTCCAGATCTGTAGCCTTGTCTTTGCCATCAGGTTGTATGAGGGTGTTACCCTGAGTGACGCTTGTCTACAACTGAAGCTGAGAGCAATTATATGCACCTGTGTTCGGTGACTTTCCAGACCCAAGCTAGCAGCCAGTGGAGCTTCTCGGATCTGTTTTCATTTTATGAACTTGCACATAAACATAAAATTGTGCCTTCTTCTGCAGTGACCTGATTTTCCTGGCACCGACATAGGAATATTGCAAATGAAAGTGATAATCACCTTTTAGAGTTTCTGTCTTTCTTCCTGGGTGCAACGGTGCCCACTGGTCATGCCAAAGCTTAGGAACTGTCACTGAACTCGGTTGGTACGGCGAACTCCCTGACCAGCAGGAAAGAACAGCCACCAGACGAGGATTCTTCTCAAATCACGCTTTATTGGAGCCTCTTGGTTGAAGGGAGAGCAGAAAGTAAGGGGCCCCGAGCTCTGAGCTGCAGGTGCTTATATAGGGAGTCTGCCTAGCAACCTTTGATACTTTAACTGCTTCTCTGGAGACCCACCAGCAGGAAAGAAAACAAACATCCTTGTCAATTACAGACCACAAGGAAGTTCCCCTGCCGTTCAGAGGGAGTGTGGGCAGGTTAGGGGGAGTGTGGGCAGCTAGATCTTAACAACTACTCACCCTGTTTTCTGGTGGAAGAACTGCAACCTTTATTATAGAAATGAATCATGCCCCAACTGGCCGATGCACGCCTGCCGATGCTCCTGGCCACGGGATTGGCCCTAAGCACATATGCGAGAGGCACGGTTCCACTGCATTGCCTAATATAGAGTTATTTATCAAGCGAGGCTGGGGCCAAATGCCATCTTGTAATGGCAGCCACTCAAATCGGCTCCCAGCAGACATCCATCTCTGCTTTCTGACTGTGGACACAGTATGATCAGCCGCCACACATGACCATGGGGTCATGACATACCCTCCATGATGGGCTATACCCACCTTTAGATTAAGAGCTCAGAAAGCCCCTTCCATTCTTAAGTTGCTTTTGAAAGACGTTATTGGTAAAGCAGCAACAGCTAGAAGAATAATTAATTCATCAAGGCAGAAAGATCATGAATTCAAGGTTGGCACAGCTACATTGCAATCCTAACCACCATCCTCTGAGACCACACAAAGAATTCCCTTAGTTCTAGGCTGTGCATGGTGATAGACACTGTAATGCCAGCCCTTGGAAGGCTGAGGCAGGAGGCTGGAGAGTTTGAGGTCAGCATAGGCTGCATGGTAAGACTCTGTCACACAAGAGGAAAAGGGCAGAAAAGAGGAAAGCACACCAAATTCATCTTGTAGCGTCTTCTGTGGGATGCTTTGACTTGTTAAGATTTAGTTGCCAAGTCCCCACTGTATAGGTGGGAGGACTGTCATTCATGTCTACGAACTGACAGAAACTCTCCATCTCCGAGGCCCTCAGCTGCATCAGCCATAGAAGATCCCCTACAATGGGCACAGACATCATAACAGGGCCCAGATTGAGCCAAACAGGACAGAAGGCAACAGCCTTCCATTGACATTCTTCTTTAGTTCCTCTATGTACTTATTATCCCAAAGATGATCTCTCTGGGATGTGTGTGTGTCAGGTTGATTAAGGGCAGCGCATTAGTTTCCTGGTAAATATTACCATGAAAGGCGTTCATTTACTGCATTTGGCTAATCATCTATCTGCAGTAGGCCAGTCTTCTCTTTCTCCAGTGGAGGCTCCTTCCCAAGGTCCTGAGAATTCTAAGGAGGAGCATGAGCAGAGCAAAGCCTCCAGATCTGACATGACTGTCAAGGGACACCCGCCAGAGCTTCCTTTCTGCAACTCTGAGGTCCCCGAGAAGAGGAAGCTAGGTCCATGAGGAAGGAGTAGGTTGGGTCTCAGATTTCACCGAGGATTTGTTTGGTTTTCTTAGAAGGTTCCCTGACTCATTCATCACTCATCAAGCATATTACTACATAATTAACTTCTTTAAATGATATCGGGGGAAACCATGACAACAGCGTTCATGGGCCAGGGAAATGGTTTAGCAGTTAAGAGCACTGACTGCTCTTCCAGAGGACCTGGGTTCAATTAAAGCCCCCACATGGCAGCTCACAACTGTCTGGACTTCCAGTTCCGGGGATCCAACTCCCTTCTAGAGATGCACATGTAGACAAACACCAATGCAAATAAAACATTTTTATGAATTTTTTTAAAATATTTATTTATTTATTTGTTATATATACAATATTCTGTCTGTGTGTATGTCCGCAGGCCAGAAGAGGGCACCAGACCCCACCACAGATGGTTGTGAGCCACCATGTGGTTGCCAGGAATTGAACTCAGGACCTTTGGAAGAACAGGCAATGCTCTTAACCACTGAGCCATCTCTCCAGCCCCAAATAAAACATTTTTTAAAAAATAGAAAAATAGCTTTCATTGTATATAATATTTTGTACTTCTGATGCTTCTTTTCCGGAAATTTAAGAAATAAAAAGTGAGAGAGTTGTCCCTGGCAACAATAATGGATGCTAGAAGCAAAATGTATAAGTTTGCTGAGTTTTCTAGAGGCTACATGGACTGACTGACCTATCACAGTTAGGTTTGGTAAATGGCGTGTTGGTATGTGTGCTGGCAACAGAATCACCTGATTGTTTGCCCCATCTTTCATTAACACAGCCATATACACATACAGCCAGTAGCTACTCATAAATGCTAAGCCAATCATTGTAACTGGAGGATTCTCACCTGCCAGCCAGTTCCCAAATAACCACTCTGAGCCTTAATATTAATTGCAAACGGTTTGACCTATATGAGCTCAGGCTCATTATTAACTAGCTCTTACACCTTAAATTAACCCATTTCTATTCTATATTTTACCATGAGGCTCATGACTTGTTAACTCACATCTGGCTTCTCCAATGGCTGTTGACACTCCCAGACTCCACCTTCTTTCTCCCTGCATTCAGTTTGGCTTTCCCACCTAGCTATATTCTGCCCTGCCATACGCCAAAGCAGCATTATTCATCAACCAATGAAAGCAACACATATCCACAACATACAATAGGGCTCTCCACATTAAATCACAGTGTGGGTAGTTGAAATTTGGAAGCCCCCACATATTTACCCAACCAGCAATCACTCCTGTGTCCTGTGTCACCAGTATCTAGTTGGTCAGAGAGTTTGTTTTGGGACAAAAGCAAAAAACAAAAAACAAAAAACAAAAAACAAAAAACAAAAAAAAAAAACCCACACAGTTGGCAAAATAAATTTAAGGAAAGGTTTTGTTGTTTCTGTTGTTTCTCTAGGCTAAAGGATCCAGTCCTTCATGGTTGGGAAGTCATGGCAGAAAGGTCATGAGATAATTGGTCACAATGGGGTCACAATGATGACACAGAGACCTGACTGCTAGTGTTCAGCTTGCTTTTATTTTTTCTTTGTTCCCAGACTGGTACATCGTGTCCATGCCATGGTGTTCCTCTCTTAAAGAAGTTTCTTCCCTCCTCAGGTAAATCTCTGTGGAGACTCTCTTACAGACATGCCAGAAGTGTGTCTCCTAGGTGACTCCAAATGCAGCCAAACTAACTATGGAAGATTCACCATCATGGGGTTCGAGCTAGGGTTAAGAATGAGATAGCCAGTGAGCCCTGCCCCGAAGATGGCCACAGTACAGTTTTACATACTGCAGTCACAGTTAGGTAAATGCCACTTCTCCTTTAACACTCAAGACAACAACTGTCTTCAGTGGAACTTGATCTAAGCTGCTCCCCCAATGATCTGGATAATTTGACGTTCAGTATGAGGGAGAGGGGCTTGGAGGGACCATCTGGAAATTCTTGAAATAGAGATTTTCAAAAGAAGAGCGTCCCTGAAGCCAGAAGCCACATTCTACTCTTTCTGTCTGATCACATCAGTTCTGCAGGTTGTTTTGGGGATATGGTGTCACCCCAACATCTACTTATCCCTAAACAGCTATAATACAATTTTTTTTTTTGGTTTTTTCGAGACAGGGTTTTTCTGTAGCTTTGGTGCCTGTCCCAGAACTAGCTCTTGTAGACCAGGCTGGCCTCGAACTCCCAGAGATCCACCTGCCTCTGCCTCCCGAGTGCTGGGATTAAAGGCGTGCGCCACCACCACCCGGTGCTATAATACAATTTTAAAATTGTTTTGGAGAGGAAACAAACTGCAAGCAATCCATACCAGAGCTGAGGAGGTGGCTGAGTCAGGAGAGTACTTGAAAGGCAAGCATGGGGACCTGAGGTTCGATGTCCATGATACATATTAAAAAGTCAGGTGTAGCCAGGCAGTGGTGGCGCACGCCTTTAATCCCAGCACTCGGGAGGCAGAGGCAGGCGGATCTCTGGGAGTTCGAGGCCAGCCTGGTCTACAAGAGCTAGTTCCGGGACGGGCACCAAAGCTACAGAGAAACCCTGTCTCGAAAAACAAAAACAAAAACAAAAGTCAGGTGTAGTGACAGTACATGCATTCCCAGCACTGGGGAGTCAAAGACAGGTGGGTCACTGAGGCTCCATAGCTAGCCCGGGGTACTTGTAAGGTTCCAGGTCAGTGAGAGACACAGTCTCAAAATAGTCGACAGTGTCTAAGGCAGCGGTTCTCAACCTTTCTAACGCTGTGACCCTTTGATACAGTTTCTCATGTTGTGGTGAGCCCCCCAACCATAAAATTATTTTTATTGATACTTCATAAGTGTAATTTTGCTAGTGTTATAAACCACTGTAAATACATGCTATGCATGACCCCAAAGGGATCATGACCCACAGATTGAGAAGCACTAGTCTTGGTACCTTACCCACAACCCCAGAGATACGAACGCAAGATCAAGATCAATACTAGACATTTTAAAATCCGCTTGATATCTTTTGACCATGGAGGAATTAAAAATAGCGTTTCCCCGAATCCTCATGTGGTATTAGAGCGCCAACAAATCTGGCCTTCTTAGACACCCGCACACATGGGGCATTACACACATACAGAAACACATACTCATAAGTAAAAACTAAAGCAATAAAAGCCCAGGTCCCCACAGAAAGGGAGTGTGGAAGAGCAAAGGTCATTCAGCATTAGCTAAGCCTTATGCTCTCAGCGAGGAGCTTTTGATTGCTTGTTAATACTTTGGAAACTGCTGACATGGGGACCTATGGACGGAGGAGGATGCCATCCCTGCCTAGTGGCTTGCTTCAGCTACTGTGTAATATTTTTGTTACAGTTCATCCCACCTGTGCCTGTCAGTTCCCTTCCACTCTCCTCTCATGACAGACTGGCTCATGTGTCTGCCTAACACTCCAAGCCAGTTATTAATAACAGCCTGGTGAGTTCTGCCTCCACCAAGAGCGTATGTTGTGCTTGAAAGGAAGAGCCACCATTCCCGTGACTTTGGACTTGGCCCGTTGAACCCCTGAACAGTAAGTGTTGCGTTTGTCTTTTTAAAGTAGCGTTGGCAGAGGAGAGCTTTGTGTGACTCTTGCCTGCTCCTCCTAGGAAACAATGGTGGGTGAAACTTGCTGAGACTCACAAAACCTATTTCCACTGCCTGTATTTCAACATCGCTCCAAGTTCCATGAGCCTGGTGAGAGGAGAGATTAATGAATTAGGATCCTGCCCCTTTCGTTTCAGGTTTGGCTAATGGCAGGAGGAGCTGGTGATTAATAATGCTGGATATAAATTGCTTGGCCAAGCCGTCGAGCTGCAGCTTGACACATCTTCCTGTGTTTTCTCTCCAGATAGAATCTCAGGGGTTTCAAAGGGAGTTTTCATTTACAGGAATCTACGTGGGGGAGCTGGAGGAAGCATGAGGCACAGCTCTTTTCCCATGTTCTGGGTTTTGGTCAAAAAGAGCAGCCAGATTGCACAGACCCATTGCTTACTAGTGTCATAACCAAAGGGCTTCGTCTTTGCTGCACCCTTTGTAATGGTTACTTTTCAGAGGCTGGTGAAGTAGGTCATTGGTTTGCTGTCTGGCAAGGGAGGATAATGGAATTCAGAGAGCCAGATGCCTCGCCCAGCCCTCATGAACAGAGCTGACACCTGATACTCCAGTCCTCCTTCGAGGCCATGTACTAGCATAGCTCTCTGCGTAGGTTGTGGGAGCTATATTACGGAGCATGTGTGCGCTTCTAGATAGAATCTTACCAGCATTATTGTGATGAATCGGAAAGACACAGATGTGGGCCAGGTAAGAGCAGTTGCAAAACTATACAGGGACTCAGCCTCCCCACTTAAAAAATGAAAATTGTTGCTTATCTTGCAGGGTTTTGGGTGTTTGCTAATAATGTCTATAAATAACCATGAATAGGAAGAACTATTTTAATGTTATCCATGAAATCCGATGTATTTTATCTTCAGAATTATCCCCCATTTCCAATTCAATTGCAGAGCCTACAAACACCATACTTGATAGGAAACATTAGTCTGAAGAACAAGCTCATGTTGACCTGCCCCGCATTGGATGTCTTTGTTTTCAGAACGCTGTGTGCTGTACCAGTGTTGAGAGTGAATGGGAAGATCCTATCTTGCTTACAACTCAAGACTAAAGGCCCTACAGCTGGGATCAGAGATAGTGGGGCAGCTCCACCCCTGAGCCTCCTGCCCATTTTCCTCTGCTGCACGCTTCTGGGAATCTCTTTGCTTACACAGAGTAGAGAGGAAGATGGTTGGGACTCCAGAAGCAGGATGGGATTTATGTTTTCCTCTGTAAGTTTACACTGGGCAAAGGTGTATTGCATTTCTTCTGTGTAAAGGCACAGGACTGGCCCAGAACATCCCATAAGCCATTCCTGTGGTAAGAGAAAATGCTTATTTTATGAGGAACTCCAGTAAGAAAGTGGGCTTCTTCATGATTCAGAACTTGGGGGAACCCACAAACTGATCATAATCTTCATAATGGCTTGATGAGCTTAGAAAAAAATACTTAATGATAAACCTTGCTGGGAATGGGAGATGGTGGTCAAGTGCTTGGCACACAAGCTGAGGGCCCGAGTTGAGATCTTCAGCATCTATATGAAGTTAAGTATGGAGGCAGGAGATGACTCAGTGGTTAAAACCACTTGCTGCTCTTCCAGAAGACCCAGGTTCAGTTCCTGGCACCCACATGGTGATTACAACCATCTGTAGCTTCAGTTCCAGGAATCCAATGCCTTCATTCTGCCTTCATGGACTTGGTCCATGAACTAGGCATTCACTTGGGGCATAGACACACATGCAAGCAAACACCTATATACAGACAATTTAAAATGAAACAGACTGTGGTTGGTGGTGCATCCCTGTAACCCAAGTGATGAGACAGGCCATGGACACAAGCAGGTCCTTGGAATTCCCAGGCCAGCTTGCCTAAGCCAATCAGTGAGTTCTGGGCTCAGTGAGAGATTTTATTTTTTATTTTTATTTAAAAAAAAAGAGTTATGAAGAAAGACAGTTGATATTAACATCTGGCCTCCACACATACCTGCACATGGATACATGTGCACAAACAATGTAAATACCCTCACATACATGCACACACAAGCATGCACATAACCTCTGCATGCATGTACACAATAGCATGCACATGGATACATGTGCACAAACAATGCACGTACCCCGCACATACCAGCACACAAAGATACACCTCACCATCCCTGTGGTCACCAGAATAATTGAGGGTCGACATCGTTGCCAGTCCTGAAGGAAACCGTAGTCTCATTTAAACATGAGATGGTGTTCTCCAGCCTTCTGCATTCTTAACTAAACCTCCCCCCAGAGAACATCCGAAAGCTCTCAGAAATTGTGTATACCCTGAAGAGCATTTTACACCAGCAGCAGCGAACTGTTAGAAATGTGTGAGGCAAACCATTCAAGCAACCGAAAGCTTTTACCAAATGCTCTGGAGAACTCAAGGATTCTCCCCTCTCTAGTCCTCATTCCCAATCCAGGAATGACACTCGTTTGGGCAGTTAAATTCTGCATGTAACACCCCCACAATCCCACCTCGCCCCACCCCCATGACCACCACTACCATCCAGTCCACCCGAATCCCTATACCTGTTTCCTCAGCCCACCTGGCGGCTGGATGTCGGGAGCTGTTGCCTGTTGGGGTTCTCTTTCCAAGCCGGGTACCAAGAGTACTCAGCCAAAGCCTGGACATTTCATTAGACCTTGTAAATGTGCATTCTGTGAGTCAGGGAGAGGGTGGGAGCTTAGCGGACGATAACGTCCTGATCATTTGGATTGCAGACTGTTTCTAATACCACTCAACAACACCAACGTGAGCTGGAGAGATGGTTCAGAGGTTAAGAGCATACTGGCTGCTCTTCCGGAGGTCCCGAGTTCAATCCCCAGTAACCACAACCATTTGTAATGAAATCTGGTGCCCCCTTCTGGCTTGCAGGCATATATGCAGACAGAATACTGTATACATAAATGAAAACAAACAAAAAAATTAAAAAAAAACTGACATAATTTAAGGGTCAATGTATAACTTACTTAGTGGTGAGAATGTGGCACCTAGGAACTCCAAACCTTCAGGAGTCCCAGTAGAAGATGAGGAAGAGGACGCTTTTTCTCATGAGTACAGAAAGGGTTTGTTTTAGGGCCAGGATGCTGACTTTCAAGTATCTGGGGCATGTGTAGGGAATGGTGGTGACATGAAAGGAGAGATGTGAGTAGCATGGGAGAAAGAAAAGGCACGGAGATGGCTTGGAAGAAAAAACATGGGCAGAGCGGAGAGAGCCAGGTCCGGGAACCCCTCTGCCCCCTGGCAGGCACCAGACAGTCAAGTGGCCTTTCCCAAGTGCTGCCAGCCAAAGCAGGGCTTTGCTGGCCGCATCTCCATTGGCTTCACCCTCCTAGGGCTTTTTGCTTGAGCCACTCCCTCGCTCTTCTGGTCGGGTGCTGAGAGGGGCCGGTTTTCTGATTCTGATGATTCATCTCAGTAGTTCCTGAGCACCAGGCGCCTTGCCGGGCTCTCGGCTTTTGTTCTTATCAGCCCTGAGAAACTGCAGTGCCGAAGCCTACAGCCTTGGTGCCAAGCAGATTTCTTTGCCATTTTCAAGTCACAGCTTGTTCAGCAGATGACCTTGGAGAGATTATTGATCTCTCTGGGCTTTTGGTCTCTCCAACTAAGAGAGGACTCGTGTTAATTTCTAACCGCTGGTGTTTCCTGAGCCTGACCTCAAAGTGTGGAGGGTCAATTAATGCTGGCCATGAAGTAAATCATACAGATGCCTGCCAGGCGGGCGTTATTTTTCTCTCTGTTCTCACAGATAAAGTAACGTTCCTCTTCCAAAGGCCTAGAGAGCCAGCCAGGATCTAAACCCGTTCCATCGAGCTCCAGCTCCTCCTCTTCCCTTCTCCTTGTTCTCTGCCTAAATGTGGCCAAACACGCCTTTGTTCTCAGTTCAACTTTACTTTGTCAAATTTGTTGTGTGACCCTGACCCGCCAGATAGTTCCTGTGTTCCCTCGTGTTTTACATTACAGGGAACTTTCTGGTTCTATATTGGCCTGAATCAAAAATGAGGGGTTGGGGGGTGGGGCAGGGGGGAATGACAAAAGCAGATTCTTTACAAATAATAAACTCGGGTGAAGCAGAGACCAATGGCTTTAAATGTCAGAAGGTTGCTAGGCAGTTGTGGCACCAGCTCGGAAAACAATGACCAGAGGCCCTGGCCAAGTCTGTCCCTCTCAAGAGCTCATGTAGCAAAATGAGGGGACGATGAAAACCGAGAGCGCGTTCTGGTGCCAGCGTCTCTTTAATACTTTCACGACTAATTATTTAATTATTTTTTTCTTAGCTAGAAAGGAGAAAATCACCTTGAAATTAAGTCGTAATCAGTAGGCAGGCTGCGGCAATCAGGGCTGCAATCACTGTAATGCCGTAGGTTCTTCTCCTGTTTTCAGGCAGGTTTTTCTACTATCCAAGGTTCACCCTGATGAAGGCCGTCTTTGCTCTGTATCAAGGGCCTCTCTGATGCGATTCAGCTTCGGGCATCCTTGAATGGGGCCTTAGTCAGCCCAGGAAATACAGCTTGAGCTGACAGTTCAGAAATTTTATGGAGCTTACAAATTCTGTTCACTATTGAACGTGCATACGTTCCCAGTAAATTCCCACATCACTGGAGTTTGGGGCCCTTAGTGGCTGTAGATCTTTATGCTGTAATTTAAATGACTGCAGGCCATGGCATCCTAGGTCAAATGTTTGTGGCCTGCCAGCGACTTGACTCAGTTCCCCAGTTACAAGCCAACATAAAAAAAAAAATTAGAGCAGAAACATCTAAACAGATTTTCATAGGATTGCTCAAGTTCAAAAAGGCAATCTTAGTGAACACAACTGTCACTGGAGTGCAAAGCCCTTTCCAAATTGAGACAAGTTGACCACATTCAACCTTGGGGTTGTTCTTGTTTAAACAGTTTCCTGAGAAAAGTAGTCTATGTTTTTCCCACTGCGATTTTCATCTGAACAAGGCCAGTAAGTCTTTTAAAAAGGTGTCTGTTTTGAATGCATGTATGTCAGCGCTGGTCGAAAACCAGAGAGTGTCACAGACTGTCTGGCCTGTTACCCAGGATCAGCACAGTGCCCCCACCTTCTAGGAACCTGGACCTGTTGCTGTGGGGCCATGTAGGTGACAGGCATGGCAAGATCAGTTCTGCCTGAGTTCAGGATGGAGCACTGAAGAAACAATGTGCCGGGGCAAACAAGCGGACCCTCCTCCTGCAGCAATGTAGACTCTCAGGGTGGACAGGGACCTAAACAGTTCATGTGAAGGTCCTGAGGGAACCTGTGAGTGTTTTGCTGAAGGGCAACATGCTAGGCTATGGCTAATAATTACTGCTATTGAGCCTTATGTATTTATTTTCTAGACACAAATAGTCACTGAGATCTCTCATCATCCTAAAAGGAAGATGCTCTTGCCACCTCAGGTTACAGAAGTGCTTGCTCATGCCAGGGTTCGGTGTAACTGGCTGAGGTCCTACAGCAAAAGGTAGACCTGAAGCTCAAATCTCGTCAGTTTGAATCACGGCCTTTCTCTTAGCCTCCATGGCCTATAGTCATTCTCTTGCGTCTAGCGCATGTTCAGGAGCAGGCCAAGGAGGGGAACCCTTCAGGTGTAAGAGACAATGGTTACAAATGAGAGGACAAACAGTACCTGGTGGCATACTCATGCTGTCTTAGCACTTGGGAAGTCCAGGAAGAGTGCCAGTTTGAGGCCAGTCTGGGCTACATTTTGAGTCCAAGACCGGTCTGAACTACAAGGTAAAACCAAGTCCAACAAAACAACTTCCAGCTGACCTCATTGTGAGGCAGTGATCATGACCTGTGGTCTAGGAATGTCCCACTGGCTGAGGGGTAGATTGCCCAAATGACAGGGGAAAAAAAAAAACTCTTCACCATTATAAAGACAGTCTGGAAAACTCAGGGTTGTCAGGCCCCAAGTGCACCCGATTGTCCCCCAGGCCATTCACATTTATGGAAAGAAACCTGAACCAGCAAAGGAATGTGGCTAGTGATGTCAGCCTAGCATGACCCGTGTCCCCTGCAATTCTGACCCTCTCTGAAAGCAACTTCTCATCCAAAAGCTTTACCCAGTTTGTGGAGTTGAAAGTGTGCCATGTGGAGGCTAGTGTTCTGGATGTGTCTGGATCTACCCCAGGAGGCTAGCAGCCATGGGCTACAGGGTGTCCCACAGTTTCCCAGGGTACATGGAAGGGCCCGACTCACTGCAGACCCTCGGTGAATTGGAGTTTACTGCGGTGACATTTTTCATGGTCTCACTCCTCAGCGCCTGTCTCAAGGAAACTTTGGTGAATATTATCTTAGCCGTTGGATGGAGGTGAAGACACAGGGTTAGAAAGCTCTCGCAAAAAGCAAATATTTTTGAAGCGTGACTCACGTGTTTAAGACTCTCCACTGAATTCAAGGAGAAGTGTTTTTAGTAAAAGAGATTCACAAAGCATGTACTGTTCTTTGCTTTGACCAAAAGAAAAAAGAAAAAGAAAAAGAAGTCCACACCTGAGGACGGGGAAAGGGATGACTGAAAGAGAGGTGTGAACCAGAAACGCTATCAGGTTTTTTGTTGGCTTACTTATTTTGCTAGGGGACCTAAACAGTTAGAAAATACAGTTTTCTTGTGGTCCCAGGAGTCAGTATTATTTTCCTATGAAAAGAAGGTATTTGTGGTGTTGAGGCAAGGGCTTGCAAGCTGGGAGCAGCAGGAAAGAGAAACCGATCTTCGGGAACTGAGCGCCGTCCTCATTCATTCCCATCCATCTCATTCTGTCTTTGGAGGATGCCACTTGCCAAGCTGCCCCATAAAAAAATGGAACCTGGCAACGAATTACATCATTTGCACCAATGTCTTGATGGAGCCAATGGACAACTTCAAAGTTGATAAGACTTCATCGTCTATTATCTCTTACATATTTTTAAAATCTATGTATTCTTATTTTATGTGCATTGGTGTTTTGCCTGCACATATGTCTGTGTGAGGGTGTTAGATCTTGGAGTTACAGACCGTTGTGAGCTGCTACGTGGGTGCTAGGAATTGAACCCAGGTCCTCTGGAAGAGCAGTCAGTGCTCTTACCCGCTGAGCCGTTTGTCTGCCTCTTGTTGCTTCTGTTTTTAATATAGTAGTCTATAAAATGCTATACAAACTCCCCTGGGCCTCTGAAAATGGGGAAAAGACAAGCAGAAGGGTTTATATTGGGGACGAGTTATTTTTGTGCTTCAGTGTAAAATAAACTTGACCCCAAATAACCTTGAGCGTCACAACAGAAATCGAAGGTCCTGTCTTATGATTTTAAAACACATTTGAGATAAGAATAAGATCTTGAGAGGCTGATAAGGCATGCAGCAAAATTACACATAAATTTTAAACAAGTCAGCAAGTTAAAAACTCTCCTAGAAAAACAACTGGGAAGTAAATTTTTTTTCCTGAAAATTGATGCAACTAAACAGCTTATCCCCAGGTATACTCTTTATATCCCAAAGTAGAAAAAAAAATGCTATCAAAGGATCGTGATAGTCAAGGTTTTAATCCAAGGTAAAAGCTGTGTGTTTTCATGCTGACGTTGTTGGTACCGGGACAAACAAACTTGTATCTACTAGGGATTCAGATCTAGAATCAAGGGGAAGAGACAAACAGGACACGGCCAAGTTCCTGTTTGTCATGGTGTTTTGAATGAAATGGGAACATGTTTGTTTGGTGAGTCTATCTCTGATATATTTTCATGGGAGCAAGCATTTCACTGGCAAATCTAATGTCCTTTTTGTTCATAGTTTTGTAGTGATAGTTTAGCAAAACCAATTAATATGGACTACTTTTTTACTTTTTAGCAGAACAGGAAGAATGCTATGAGGAAAATAACTTTTTCTGGTTATCTAAGATTGGAAGAACAATAGCCTTCTGACTCAATGGACCTGAGAAATGGAAACAGCTTGGGAGATGGGAATCACCCATGGGCCTTCCACCTAAGCGTAGATATGCTGGCCACTGCCTGTGTGTGTGTTTTTCCCTTGCCTTTCCCCACTCAGTGCTTTAATTATGGAGTCCACTGTAAATGCAGAAGGGCATACAAAACTCATATGCACAAGGTCTCCTTATTTCTTTTGTTGGGAGGGGGGTTGATTTTGTTTTGTTTTCTTTTTGTTTCTTTGAGACTAGGTCTAGCTATATAGCTCAGGCAGGCCTGGAGCCTACTATGTAGCCTAAACTAGCCTCAAACTTAGGCTCTTTCAGAGTGATCTGTTGTTTGTGTTTTAACAAATAAAGCTTGCCTGAAGATCAGAGTGCAGAGCTAGAAGCCAGCGAGTGGTGGCTTATGCCTTTAATCCGGGGGCGCGGGAGAGGGAGATAGAGGCAGAGGAAGCTCTGTGAGTTCAAGGTCACCCTGGGCTGCAAGAGACTGAATATGTCTAAAAGAAAAACAGAGCTCAAACAAAGGTGATCCCAGCACTTGGGATCCCTCGCCTTTTAACTCCAGCACTGGGGAGGTAGAGACAGGAGTGATATGGCTGGGCCGAGATAGGAATATAAGGTGGGCGGAGACAGGAGCTCAGTGCAGTCTAAAGATGCAGTCTGAGGAGACAGTCTAAGGACAGGATTGTCCCTTCGGTCTGAACACTGGTAGAGGTAAAAGGTCTTTCTAGTGGCTGGCTGTACTGCTTCTCTAATCCTTAAAGCTTTCACCTCCTAATATTTGACCCTGGGTTCTATTTATTAAGACCAATTAGAATTTGTGCTTCAATCTTCCCACACCATGCTCTATGCACAGGATAACAAATAGTTTAAAAGTGATTGTGAGTGTATTGACAAGAAGTTAAACCTGTCTGGAAGCTCTTGCCTGTCCCTCTCAGTGACCTCTGCCCTGCGATGGGTGATCGTGATGGTTAACATTAGTATGTTTGGAACTACCCTAGAGACGCACCTCTGGGCACCTTTTTAAAGGTGCTCTCAAAGAGGTCTATCTGAAGAGAGAAGACCCTCCCAGAATAGGGATCGCTACATTCCACAGACTGAGTTCAAAGAAGAAAATGAGTTGAGGGCCAGTATACTCTCTCTTTACTTCTTGACTGCAGTTACAGAGTGACCAGCTAGTTGCTCATGCTCCTGTCTCATCATGATGGACTGTATCCCCTCAAACCATGAGATCTAATAAACCCCACTCCCTTAAGTTGCTTCCTTGTCAAGTATAATGTTATGATAAGGAGAATGTTAGCTCAGTAACTACTTCCTTCTTCATATTTACCTTTAAACCACTATTATGTATATATATACATTCCTCAACCGGACATAAGACCCATGCTCTCTGCTTTATGTGAAGGTGCCAACACTGTCTTTGCTTTCGTCCCTTGCTTTGTGAGGTTTGGTTTTTGTCTTTATAAGGCTCATCCTAACTTTGTCTATCTCTGGTTCAGTTGTCATTGCAATATTGCATTCCGCTTGATGTCTATGCCACCATTGATCCCTGCCTCCCTGGTTGTAGGGACAGAAATTCCCTAGTGAGTGACGTCCCGAATGAATGTGTGCAGTCAACATGGGCATGGCTGTGTCAAGGACCCAGAGCCTCAGAGAAAAGAGCGAAGCCGTCTCCCCTGCAATGAGGCTCAGAGGGCAATGGGATGGTGGTGTGTCTGCAGAGACTGTCCGCTGTACCTTTCTCTCCTTGGACATTTATGGTGTGAAGACTGCTCCCCTACAGAGCCTGCCCCTATTGTGATTTGTTAAACCTGTGCCTTGATCCAGCTGTTCACCACGACCCTGCCTCCTTGTCTATCTCTGTGCAGTAACCCTGCCTCCTTGTCTATCTCTGTGCAGTAACCCTTCCTCCTTGTCTATCTC
>JABTXL010006571.1:7451203-7482564 GCA_025134845.1 Neodon shergylaensis
TTCCTCCTTGTCTATCTCTGTGCAGTAACCCTTCCTCCTTGTCTATCCATCTGTAATGACCTCGTCGCCCTTCTCAGCTCTATATAAATACCCTGAGCTTCTGGAATGCTGTGGCTTCTCCAGCCAAGAGCCCAGACCACCTGATCCCAGCTCGTCTGTTTGTGTCCCGATCTGTTTTTTCTTCATTTCCTTACTGCCCAGTCAGGTCGAAGGCCCTAGAAGCCGTGCCTGGACATGGCACCTAGGCATTTTTGGATTGTCTCCAGTAAAGATACTATGAAGATCATTTGGAGACATGCTTTTCTGAAGGAAGCCAGGTGGTTCTTTCAAAGAGTATGATGCATAGGGGTATACGGGGTATTGTGGCCACTCTAAAATATTTAAGCATCATCTCCTAAGTGATGTTTCTATGATTTCATATGTGCATTAACCATCATTTTAATGGATATATTATGTTCTATCCATGGCTGAATAATGGCTTAGTGGCCATTCCTATTTTCTAATTTATCTTACGTAATTAAAATAATTTCGATTTTACCTGTATGTATTTACTTGGTGAAAGTGTTAAATATCTGATTTATTTCCCATGACCTTGGCCTATTTGCCTGATGTAGAATAGAGATGGAGATACTACTCCCACCCCCTGCATCCCAAGCTTTCAAACTTCCTGTCTCTCAGACTCCACAACTGGAAGACTCCAAGTCCGATTCTGACAGGTTGGGTTGCAATAAAAAGGTGGGTATGCTCAGAACACTGTTTATAGGTGCTAAACCTTGAAACAGGGATGAACTTTGGATTTAGACTCAGAGCCTGAACCCAACAAAGATCATGTATATAAAAAAAATTCAAACTCTGAAGAAAAAGAACTTGACTCTTCATTGGTCCCAATAACTTTTGAAAAGTGGTCACTGAATCTGTACAGAGAAATAGCCTATCAGAGAGCTGGGGTGATTGGGGCAGAAGAAAACCTGCAATGGGCACTGTTGAGCACAATGTCTTTATGTTCAAGACACGAAGTACGGGAAGGATAATTACATGGTTGAAGCTCATAACGACCATATTTTACAGCCCTTTGTTTTTATAAATCCACTGCCCTATTTCTTACTTTGTAAAATATTTAAAATTTAATATTTAAAAATCAGCCCTGCCGTCTTGTGAGCTATAGTCTCTTACATGGAGATGTGTTTAAGCTTTGCCGTGAGGATATTGAAGCATTTGTTCAGCTATTATTCAAGGTAATTGTTTCTTTAGAAAGTGTGGTGGATATTTCCCCTACAAGGGAAATCCTTCAGTTCGACTTGGTATTTCTTTTCAGTTTTCAGTTTCTAAGCCACCCAATTCTATCTTAAAATGAAATTATAATGTCCTTGTCTCCCGTCTTCAATGATTCTCCCTGTCAAGTCCTGCAGCAGTTTCCTGTGCAAGCTGCTGCACCTCTGTTTGCTGAACCACAGTGGAGTCCAATTAAGCCTTCCATGTGCTTTGACACAGGGATCGAGGTTGCTAGGTGAACACCTGTGCCCACAGCACTTTGGTCCTGCGAAAGCTGGAGAGGAGAGTTGGAAACCGGTCGAGCCGTGCTGCCTGCCACCACCCGAGGATCTCAGGTGAGAAATGGCCTCACCACCATCCCTCTATTTCTCCAGCACCTATCTATTCTCATTCTTTACTGATTTGGGGATGAATGGAAAGGTCCCCGAGGCAGCCCTGACGGAGGATAGCCAGGCTGGAGGCTCGAGCTATGGGAGGAAGGGAAGGATACTCCTGAACCTGTATGTGGCTCTTGCCCCGCCCCCTCTTTGGCTGAAACACAGGCAAAAGAAATCTTGAGTGCAGAAAAGACTTGGTGCTTACTCTGCGGGTGACTGCTGTGTAACTCTGGTAAGATGTTCCCTTCTGGGAGATTGCAGAATGGAGCCAGTTGGTGCAGAAATGGAGGAAGATTCCTCAAAGTGGGAGGAGATCTGAGCTCAGCATTCATCTGTCTCTTTTAGCCCTCACCTTACCTTTTTTAGCTTTGAGTGAAGAAAACTGTCCATTGAAATGGCCTACCAGGCAAATCTTGCCACTCTGTTCAGGTCTTTGTGGTCCTATGAGAGGGTGTACAGAGTCTCGGTTTAAGGCTAGGAAAAGGGTTCACTTGCCTGCTCATTTTCTGGAAAGGAAGTTAGGAATGGTGTTAGCCCCGCACTAGATGTACGGTTAAAAAGTTGCTACAGAGCCGGGCGGTGGTGGCACACGCCTTTGATCCCAGCACTCGGGAGGCAGAGGCAGGCGGATCTCTGTGAGTTCGAGGCCAGCCTGGTCTACAAGAGCTAGTTCCAGGACAGGCTCCAAAACCACAGAGAAACCCTGTCTCGAAAAAACCAAAAAAAAAAAAAAAAAAAAAGTTGCTACAGCGTGGGAAACCAGTCATGGCGAAACTCTGTTTAAGATTCCAGCTATTCAAAACAAAAATGAAAAAAATGAAACAGACAAAGGTTTCTATAACTCAGATATGTGGAGGACAGGATGTTTGATCAGTGGCCAAAACACACAAAAGAGAGACCCGGAGGAAAGTTCCAGAAATTGGAAAGACCCTGCGCCATTCAGTTTTGAAAGATGCTGTTATGACTTGCATTCCCCCATGTCTTCCTCTGCTTCTCTCATGGGAATCCCGGGTGGCAAGTCAGACAGCATAAATCGGGAATGATCATTCAAGAAGCCTCTTGACCCATTCCTTGTAGAGCAAAAGACAAGTTTGGCATGCAGAAAAACAACCCGTGACCAGGGGCTAGAGAGACGACTTGGTGGTTAAGAGCACGTACTGCTTTTCTAGAAGACCCCAGTTCAGTCCCCAGCATTGCAGATGTTTCCCAACTGTCTCTAACTCCAGCTATGGGGGATCCAAATCCCCTTCTGGCCTCTGAGGGCCCTGTGCTCATCTGCATATATCTCAACATTTGCATAAATTTAAAACTAAATCCTAAAAAGCAAAATAACAAGCAACAAACCAATGACTATGGCATAATTCACCAAAATGAGTGGGAAAAAATATTTATTTCACTGGTTGGCTACAAATAGGAGAGCGTTCGTTCCTTAGAAGGCTTGTCTTCACCAAAGAAATAAGGAATATAATATGCTTCCTGCAGGGTGCTGATTTCCCTCTTTTTATTTTCTAGGGAGCAAGAATATCTGAATATGAGTGGTAAAAACTGGATATTAATGTTTACAACTTCACCCCAAAGCCTGGAAGATGAAATTCTGGGACGGCTTCTGAAAATTCTATTTGTTTTGTTTCTTGATTTAATGTCCATTATATATGTCGTCATAACTTCCTGAAAGCCTGACATCGTTCACTCTGTATGTTTCCAACTAAATTCCAGTGAATAAAGACCTACATTTTAATATGATGAGTGGCCTTAAGTCGGTGACATACCAATTTAGTCTAGAAACGAGACTTTAGGATGATCACAACATATGAGTTTTTTAGTTCTTGATGGTCTACAAATAAGATTCAAATGAATTGAAGCCGGAGTCCTTTGTGTGGAACTTTCACACTGTTAAGAATAAAATACTATCCAGGCATGGTGGCACACACCTTTAGTCCCAGCACTCGGGAGGCAGAGGCAGGTGGACCTCTGTGAGTTCGAGGCCAGCCTGGTCTACAGAATGAGTTCCAGGATAGCCAGGGCTACATAGAGAGATCTTGTCTCCAGCTTCTTCTCCCCTCCAAAAAGGAATAAAGCATTGATTTTTTGTTCTTTGAACATCATTGTTATGTAGGATACTGAGTAAAGCTGGTAGGTAAAATCATGAGTGGAGTTGACTTTCTAAGGATCTCACCATTCTATTTATGGGGTCACGCATGTGTGAGGGCATGAGTGCATTCATCCCTGTGCCTCGAGCCAGAGGCTGGCTTTGTGTGTGCTCCTCTAGAGTGCCCCATCTAGTGTTCTTGACACAGTGTCTCTGGTTGATCCTAGATGCTCACTGTTTGGGCTGGACTACTCAGGGAGCTGTCCGGGCTCCTCTTGACTTCCGGTGCTGCGCTCACAGACATGCCCATGCTGAGGGTCCAGGTGTCTTAACTTAGGTTCCCGCGCTCGCATATCAAGCTCTTGGAGTCATCCCAGTGAGTCATCTTTCTGGGCCCTATGCAATGGTTTGAATGAGAACTGTCCCCCATAGGATATTTGAACACTCAGTCGGCAGGTGGTGGCACTCCTTTCAGATGTTCCCAAGGGGTTTTGAATATTTATAGTCCCCCCCCAACTTCTCATTCACCCTCTGCTTCATGCTTGGAGTTAAAGATGTGATCTTTCCGATTCTTCCTCCTGCTACCGTGTCTGCTTGCTGCCGTGCCTCCCCACTCATGATGGCATCAGCCTTCGAACCATAAGCCAAGTAAACTCTCCCTTCAATAGGTTGCCTTGGTCATGGTATTTTATCACAGCGACACAGAAGGGACAGCTTGTCATTGTCTCTGACACAGCAAGCTTACGCTTACGCTTAACATCCCAGATGCATTACCTATATAAAGCAGGCAATGTAACAACAGACCAGACCCATTAAAAATCATAAATAATCTTACACATACTTATGAACTAATTATAATTTTTTTCTTAACATGGTACAATTAAATAAATATTTCCACCATCACATACGTAAGAGCTAGGGATAGAAATTCTTGAGAGAAGCCTGGTGGCAGTGGCACCTGCCTTTAATTCCAGCACTCGGGAGGCAGAGGCGGGCAGATCTTAGTGAGTTCAAGGCCAGCCTGGTCTACAGAGCGAGTTCCCGAACACCCAAGGCAACAAAGAAAAACCTTGTCTCAGCAAAACAAACAAAAACAATGCTTGCTAGAGAGTCTGAGGAAAAGGGAGTCCACACACAGAAAAAGAAGAAAAGCTAGGTAGGCAGACTGAAGGCTGTCCTGTGTTAAACAGCTGCTGAGCAGTATTTACCATAGGTTACAATCACCTGAGTGAACAGGTGGGGCCTGGCTATGTTTAGCCAATGAAGAAACTGAATCTCAGAGGCCATGTGCCAGCTCAATGTCAAAGTGAGGATGTGGCAAAGCAAGGCCTTGATCCACAATATCACATTCCCTCCAAAGGTAAATAAAAGGACTTGAATAAGATAAGCTTGTTAAAACCAAATGCGGGCTTGCCTTTTTCCTTTTTAACCACAATTCCCCACTCTGGCCTGTTGCTGTATTTTGTGTATCGTTATCCTCATTTATTGTCTCATTGCCCATTTGAAAATCTTTCATCAAGTTTAAGGAAGTTTAAATTTACTCTTTTTCCCACATCCCAGCTGACAGTACGCTCGCTCTCTTCCGTAATTCCCGCATTTTCTAACAGCTGGTGTTAAAGTATAACCTTCGAATTGTTCTCTAAAGGCTTTAGAAACACAAAGGTCTGTCCTTTAGACCCTGGTTTTCATTTTGTTTCATTTGGTTTAGACGCACACGCTTAACAAAACTGTGATCTCTTCCACGGGACGGCTGTCTTCTCAGATTTGGTCCAGTCTTTAATATGAGATTTCATAAGAGGCCTAACGAGCTATGAAAGGAATTGGACCTTTGAGACATCTCCTCCGGCGGCCTCTTACCTAAGTTTTTTGAGATGTTGGATATTTAACCAGGGAACGAATAGAGTCAAACTGAGCATGAAATGAAAGCTAACAAGGTCCTGCTCTTTCTCGACACTGTGTTTTCAGACTTTCATATACAACTTCCTCCTGTATACAACACGATACAGTCCTCTTCTGAGCATGAGTGCTGCCTCTGCGTATAAGGGGTCCCCTATACAAGGCCTGCTTCTGCACATAAAGAGTCTTCTGCACACGAGGGCTTCTTCTGCACATAAAGGGTCTGTCTCCTGCATATGAGGGTTTCTGCACTGGGACAGGAGTTTGGATCCCTGGAACCCACATTAATGCTATGTGAGCATGTGGCCGCCCACCTGTAATTAAACCCTTAGAAAAGTGGAGACAGGCGATCCGCAGGACGAGCTAGCTAGCAAGATTAACCATATCAGTGAGCTCTGGTTTGACTAAGAAACCCTGCCTCAATGACTAGGGTGAAGTGGGGTTGAGGTGTTGCAATAGGGGCGGCTGGGCTGCGTCCCCGGCACCCGGCCGCCCACATTGCTAGCTTATGTCCCGAAATAATTACTCGGAAACTGTATTCTTTTAAAGACTGCCTGGCCCATTAGTTTTAGCCTCTTAACCCATTTCTAATAATCTATGCAGCACCACGAGGTGCGCTTACCAGGGAGGATCTTAACCTGCGTCTGGCTGGAGTGGGAGCATCATGGCAACTCTCTGACTCAGCTTCTTTCTCCCCCAATCCTGTTCTGTTTTCTCCACCCATCTAAGGGTTGGCCTATCAAATGGGCCTAGGCAGTTTCTTTATTAGTTAACCAATGAAAGCAACAGATAAGATACAAGACCCACCTCCATCATTGAGGATGGTTACCAATGAAAATTTCAGCCACCGCAAGCATGATAACACATATATAGGTGTGCACGCACACTTGGAAATATGCATAGGTGCACACACAATGGAAACATAGAAAAAGGAGGGAAGCCTAGCTGTGTGAGCTCAGATACCTTCAGCTCCCATCAGTGGTCCTGGGAAAGGGATGTCTTCATGAATGACACCAGGATCTTCAGCATAGACATGTATGTGTGCAGTCTGGATCGGGTAACGGGTTTGTTTGCTTGTTTTTTTCTGGGGTGGATTGCTATGGCATTTCATAGAACTTAATGTCTACCCATGTGGCTATAATCAAGGCTGGATTGAAGTAGACAGTGTTCCTTGACTTGTCACCAGTGAGTATTAACTACTGTGACTAAGCATAGTTATCATCCTGCTGTTCATTGCATAATCTCCTGGTACCGATTCAAGTGGCCTTGTGCCTGCCTCGGTTCTGTTTCCCTGGGAGAAATTGTCTTGATCTTGAGAAAAGTTCAGATATGTGACTGTGTCTGCAGAAACTTACTTGCTTTTTTTTGAAGACACAGTCTCACTATGGAGCTCTGGCTGTCCTAGAACTTGATGAATAGACCAGGCTGGTTTTGAACTCACAGAAATCCACCTGCCTCTACCTCTGCCTCCAGAGCACCATCATGCCTAGTTTGCAGAAACCTTCTCCCTCATCAGTGCCCGTGTCTAGAACCTTAGTGCCCTGTGCTGTGTGCTTCTATAGATTTTATTAAGTTTAACATGTGCGAATCAGCTGATTTGTTCTTATTTCCATTTATACAGGATTTCATGAGTGAGAAAACAGAAGTCCGAAGGAATTAAGTCAAAAGCTGAAGTTCCCACAGGGCGTCCTACCTGGGATGGTGCAGCCAGAAGATGAGGAATTCAAGACCCAGCTGCAGACTCCTGTCCCCGAACTCTGCTCTGACCCTTCTCCAGGACCCTGGTTCCAACCACTTCCCCTCAGCCGCGTTCCTAACTGCCCTTGCTCTGCCCCACATCTGCTGGAAAAGTTCATGATCTCGCTGGTTCCTCTTCTGGAAGGCAAGGGGTTGGGATGCTAATGAAATGCCTCAGTCCTAAAGGCAAGGATCCCACGAGGAAAATGCAGTCACGTGAAAGCCCACAATGTGCTGACTGCTTGCTTCAGCCTCTCCGGAAGCAGAGGCTTCAGTCCGTGACGAAGGAGCAGGCGCAGTCTCCTGTCATTGAGTTCCGTTGCTCTGTGTTTGTCTGTCAGCAGCGAGGCTTTGTGAGGAGAAGCCTCAGTTCTGCACTGAGTATGTAAACACAAGCATCTGTAAAATAGTTTTTAAGACATTTTTGTTTGAAAATTTCATACGTGCATCTAATACATTTTTGTCATATCCACCCTACTTCTCCCTAACTTTTCTAAGGGTATAATTACAGGTGGGCGGTTACACGCCCGTGTAGCACTTATGTGGGGTCCAGGGATCCAAACTCCTGTCCCGATGCTTGCCCAGGAAGTGGCCCAGCTCTTTCCCAGTACCACGCCCCACCCCTTCCCATTTTCTTGTCTTTTTAATAGCCCACTGGTTTCAATTTCTGCTATTAATATATTCATGAGTATGTGGCCATCCCCTGGAGTGTGGTTGACCTATGGGGGTCCCACACTTAAAGAAATTGACTCTCCATTGAATCGCAGCTTCCTCCAAGTTTAAACATTCCCTCCAGGCCCCGGGGAAACTCATGAGCCTGTGGGGGAAAGCAAATGGTCATATGACTGGGAAAGCAGATCCTCGAACACTCTCCCAGTCTATAAAAGGATTTCATCAGGAGAGGCTCTGGTCAGCCTGGCTGCAGAGAGGAGATTTCTCAGACCCTGGAGCTGAGTGCAGGCTGTGCAGAGAGCGACAGGGATGCAGCTTTTGGGAGTCGCTACTAATGTTAGGGTGCTCTTTTTGGTAATGCAGCTGGTTTTGTGCCATCTGTGTTCCTGTAAGTAACCCTTCAACCATACTCCTGTTACAAACCCCAATAAAAGTGTATTAATCCACCAGGTTGGACTTTTTTTTTTTACTTTAACCCTTCATTGTTGTTGTTTTTTATTCTTTTCTCTTTGGGGGACCCACCACCCAGTTCCCAAATAAATCACACGGAGTCTTATTATTACTTATAAATGCCCAGCCTTGGTTTGGCTTACTTCTAGCCAGCTTTTCTTAACTTATTCGGGCTACGTTTTGCCTCTGGGCTTTTACTTTTCTCTATTTTTGTACATCTTTTCTTTCCCTCTTATTCTGTGTCTAGCTGGGTGACTGGGTAACCTACCCCTTCTTTTCCTGCTCCTTCATCCTTCTCTCTCTCTTTCTTCTTCTACTTATTCTCTCTGCCTGCCAGCCCTGCCTATCCTTTCTCCTGCTTTTCTATTAACCGTTCAGCTCTTTATTAGACCAATCAGGTCTTTTAGATAGGCAAAGGAAAACAGCTTCACAGAGTTAAACAAATGCAACATAAAAGAATGCAACACATCTTTGCATCATTAAAGAAATATTCCACAGCATAAACAAATGTAACACATCTTAAAATAATATTCCATAACACAACATAGTCTCTCTTTCTGGGATGAGAAGACGTGTGTGTGTTTGTGTGTGTGAAGAGTCTGTTACGCGATACTTTCCCTCCCCCAGAAGCCATAAGCTGTCTATAGCTTGTGAACCTGGTCAGGCTAGAAAGCTGACTGGCTGGATCTTGTCCAGGCAACCATAGCTGCTGTGACTTCATGAACATAGCAGTCCTCTCGTGTCCAGAAGATGTTGTTTCTCTTGGGTCATTCCAGACCTCTGACTCTTACAGTCTTCCTTTTCCCTTCTATGGTGGTCCTTGGTGCTTGGGTGACATAGATGTCCCATTTGAGACACAGCACTCCACGGACACTTACTCTCTTAACTTTGACCAGTTATGAGTTTCTGGGTTAATGGCCACCCAGTGCAAAGAAACTTCTCTGATAGGGTCTGAGAGCTGTGCTAAGTTATGGCTATACAGATAGGAACCTAGGTACTATGTCCATTGAACAACAACAACAAACATTGGTGAATTCACCCCCTGGGAATTGTGAGCTCCCAAGCATGGATTCTTGGTCAGATTTACAGCATCAGCCATGTGTTTCCTCCCATGGAGCAATCCTTAACTCCAGTCAGAAAGTGGTTGCTTATCCGCATGACATTCATGCCAACAGCCATGGGCTATCTTGCCACACCACATTCACACCGCTATTGCAACCAGGGTCATACCTTGCCAAACTGGTCATGATCGTTGCTCACAGGGTTCACACCTGTTTATGGTCTCTCCACCACTGGCAGCCTGGACAGCACGTTCCAGTACCATAAAAACTAGCCAGCATGGAGGAAGCATCTCGAGCGCAAAAACAACGTGATGTTTGCATGTCCTGTGGCCAAAGTGTATGGTCTTCAGTAGTCGGGCCTTCCCTTCAAGCTTTGGTGTGCCTTTGTTATTAGTCAGGGTTCTCTAAAGGAATAGAACTAATAAATACACACACACACACACATATAGAGACTTTATTAGATTGGCTTATAGGATATGACCCGGTTATTTCAATGCGGCCCTGGAGACTCCAAGAATCTGATAGTGGCTCAGTCCACAAGGCTGGGTATCTCAGCAGTACCCATCTGGTGCTGGAGACACAGAGAGCTCACAGAGAGCTGTTGCTCTTTAGCCTATGTTGAAAGCCCAAAGAAGTTGGTTCTAAGACCAGCAAAGGAATACCTCAGCAACAAGATGGATGAACTTGGCACCGAGAGTGAGGGCAGGCAAGCAAAAATCAAAGTTTCCTTCTGCCATATTCAAGTCCTTTATCTGGGCTGGCACCAGAAGGTGTCACCGCCCAAAAGGGGGTGGGGTGGAGGGTCTTCCTGTTTCAGATAATATAAGCCAGGAAATCCCTCTGTCACTGCTCTGGTGGGCAGCCCAAACCCGGAAGAGTGGAGTCTGAAAATGAGGTGGGCTGAAGTCTTACACAACAGCCAAGATTTATAAACTCAGACAGTTTATATTCCGAGGATTAGGCAGGGTCGTATAAGTTAAGGCTGCATATAGTCACAAGGGACACCTGTGCTTGGAAGCAGTGAGCAGCAGCGTGTCTTCCGGAGCACACCCACTCCTACTGATTTCACCTGGGAGGGGCCCCAAAGCATATTCCAAGAACAAATCCGTGTTCTGGAGAAACAGAGCTTACAAAACTCGTGTCCTGTTTACTCGGAGTCTTCGCACAAGCTCTCGGAAATCTCCTCACACAGCTTCCTTCATGGTGAGAAATATTCCCCACAGGCTAGAGTGTTCAAAGAACTTGTCCCCAGTCGGCAGTAGGACGTGAGGAGGTTCAGGAGGTGTATCTTTGCTGGTTGGAAGGCTATCACTGGAGGGGGCTTCAAGAGTTTAAAGACTGGGGACATTTCTAGTTTGCTCTCTGCTTTGTGGTTTCAGCTAAGGATGTGAGCTCTCAGCTCCCTACTCTGGCCTCCCTGACCTATCTAGCTGACACAACAGATGCTTATTTCTCTGGAGTCATGAGTCAAAATAAACTTCTCCCGTAAGTGACTTTTGGTTGTGGTTTCTTATCACAGCAACCGAAAAGGAGCTAATTCGCCCTCACTGACGTGCGTAACAACCAAGATTTGTCATCACAGCAGCTGAGAACAATGACAATGGTTTGTATTGTTTGTTGGGACACCCCTGACCGAAAGTACAAGGGGGAAGCATCATTTTACCTATAGCACGAATGATTAAAAACCCAAAGACAGAAATTGGGGTTCAACCCGAAAACCAGAAGAGCAAAGCAACCAAGCCACTTAGAGAAGTCTTAGCTCTACCAAGGCTGGGCTACCATAAACTAAGCAGACTAAGCCTCTCTCCTCCCGTTTATATTCCCTCTAGTGCTGGGATCAAAGACTCCCTAGGCCTGGGACTAAAGATGTGAGCCATCACCACCTGGATTTGTTTCTGAATTGATCCTGTGTAGGCCAGGGTAGCCTTGAACTCACAGAGATCCATCTGCCTCTGTCTCCCAAATTCTAGGATTAAAGGTGTGCGTCACCATTACCTGGCCTCTAGTGGCTTTAGCTTTGCATCTGGTCTTTAGGCAAGATTTAACGTATCTTTATACTTACCTCTGGAACAGGGCTTTTTATTAGTCAGCCTATTGGCTTTCTGCAGTAGCACTATCCCACTCCAACTAAACTCATAGATCTACACCTGAATCTATGAAGCTTATAAAAATAGGTTTCCATACAGCTGTTTCAAACACCCCCAGTGTTAGATATCCCTTTCTCTATCCCTCTACTGTCCTACCCACCAATTGCTTTCCCCACCCCCTACTCCTATTCCTATCCTTCTCCCCATACCCCTTCTCTTCCCTCCCCTCCCATCTCTCTCCCTACCCCTTCCTCTGTCCTACCCACCAATCGCTTTCCCTACCTGCTGCCCCTACTCCCACCCATCCCTCCCTCCCTCCCCTGCCCTCCCCTCCCATCCTTCTCCCCATCCCTTGCCCCTACCCCATCCCTCCCTCTCTTCTCTGACTTCCCCTTCCATCCCTCTCCCTGCCCTTTCCCCAGCCCCTCCTCTGCCCTCCTCTCCTCACTTAAACCTCTATCCTCATTTTCTGTCTTCTCCCCTTCATATTACCAGTGTTCTGCTATCCTCTCTTCCTTAACATAAAGTCATTTTTCATGTGAAAATTGAAACACAAGTCACAGAGAAGCCTCCAATTCTATTCTCGAGCAGACTGTTTCCAAAGACTCCAAAGATGCCCCTTTGGAGCAGATGCTGCTTCCTTGAGCTTAGGAATACCTCTGGGTGGCCAGCACTGTGAAGCACTCAGTAACAAAGACAGTAGATGCTCTAACATTTGAGTGCCCTCTTGAAGTATCCCTGAGGGCAATAAGCCAGAGAGCTGTTGCTGGAAGGGAGGACAATCCCTAGCCCCAGGGGATATGTGCTGGAGATAAAACACTTCTGTCGCTGCTGGGGGCCAGGTTTGAGGTAAGGGCGTCAGTGTGGTGTGTTGGTGTGATGGCTCATACCCCAGTTATTGTTCTGGGTCATTGTTTGCGTGGCTGTTTGATGATCTTACCAGGAGCTCCTCTACCTGCTGAACAGACTGTGGGCAAGGTGCCACGTGGGCCAGCCCAAGGCCAGCTGCAAGTTCAGACTTATTTATAAACTGCAGGACAGTCCCCAAACATGCTCTACTGTGTGACCTGGGACTGAGGTTAGGGGAGATTAACATGCAAGCATCCGAAGCCCTTTGTTGCCAACTGGGTCTCCAGTGTAAGTCACTTGGGTCTTCAGCCAGGAGGCGGCTATCGCCGGAGCCTCTAAGTGTCATGCCTCAGACTCCTGTAAAGGGGAGCTCTTCCGACACACAGGTTCACTTTTGCACCTATGTTTATGAAATTATTTTCCTATATAGAGAGTATTTGCTCAATATATACTGTCACCCAACAATTGCCTATCCAGGAGTGTGGTGGATACCGGCACAGGTTGAAGAAGAAAGTAAAAAGTGTCCCTGTTCCCCTGGAGCTGCTTTTCTCATAAGGTAGGCAGACCAGCTAATGAGCACATGAAGATGCTGATCTGTGTAAGAATAAAACAGAGTGATATAGTAAAAAAAAAATTAAAATTAATGTGGTGGGAAGCCATGAACCCTTTCCCGAGAAAGTAACATTGGAGTACATGTTTGACTGATATGACTAGTTATGTGGAGACTTGGAGGAAGAATTGGAGAAGAAAATAGCAGGTCCAAAGGCCCCAGGTATGCAGAACCCATCAAAACACAGACAGCCTAGTAAACACGGGGAGTTAATGCTTCTGGTTAAGAAAGACCAGCTTTGTCACTGCTATCTGTCCTATAAGCATAGCAGATGCTTCTGTGGTGGAAGATAGAACACGTAGCTAGGAAGATGCTGGTGCGTGCCCTTCCTGTCATCCAGCATCATGGACGGATGTCTTACATGAAATTTAAAATGTGTGTCCCAGTGATCATACACCAGCACAACTTATTTGGGAATATTCTCATCACCCCAAATAGGAACTGTGTCCCCTTTCCAACCCACACTGCTAAGCCATCTTCCCAGAGAGCAGTCTTATTCTGGGCATTGAATATAAATGCTGTGATTTCATATATAGTCTTTCTTTCTGGGTGCCTTCTTTCACTTAACACAGTTTTTCAAAGTTCATCATGGAACGGTATGTATGCATCAGTATGCTCTCATGGCAGAATAGTATTAACTGTGTGGAAATGATATGTTTTATTTATTTATTAGTCTGAGGATATTTGGATTGTTCCAGTTTTTGGCTACTACAAATAATGCTTCTGTGAACATTTATGTACAAGTCTTTGTATGTTTTCACTTCTCTTGGCTAAATCCTCCAGAGTGCAATTAATGCATCTTATGCAAACCCAATCCCTAACCTTTGTTTTTAATGCAATCCAGACTAAACAATTGATCTTCCTTCATTTCGAAAACAGCTATAATTAGTGTAGTACTTAATGATAATTTACATCCCCTCTTCTATAATTAGTGCCCTATTCTGAGCTTTGAGGATGACAGAGTTGGTGATGATCATTATAATATTACATCTAGGGATTTTTTTCTTTGAAGGAATGTGTTGAGAGCATATCCACAAAGCAATGCCTCCAATCACTTTTCATAAGTATATGATATATAGAATTTTATATTAAAATATCCCAAACTTATAATTACTGTGGAGAAACTTCATCACATTTTTCTTCCCAAAATTCCTGTATATCTCCCATAAATTTTATGTGGAAATGATAAAGACACACATGTTCACTAAAATTTACCCTTTTAAAATGTTTTATTGATTTGAGATTTCATACATGCATGCAATGTATTTTTTATATTTACCACTTCCTGTTCTACAACTCCCCCCCCCAGAACTCCCTCCCACTTCATGTCTTGTTTAAATAATTCTCTGACTCTACCTTTGACCAGTGGAAGAGCTGTTGGACTTTCATGAGGTGGCTGTACCACGTTTATAGTTTTTTAAATATCCGGTCTTTATAGGAAAGGAGACATTTTTGGCTCTTAGGATTTCAGATGTTAGGTTGTGATGATGAATCTTGGCTGCCAACTTGACTGCATCAACAGAAACCCAAGATGCTGGGCCCTCCCTCCTGAGAAAAACATGTCTTAATCAGATTATTTGAAAGTGGTAAAGACCCATCCTAAATCTGGGTCTTGCCGGCTGGTGGGGGCCCAGATAAAAGAACTTCGAAGAAGAAAACTGCCTTCTGTCTGCTTGCCCTCATTCTTGCCGCTGAGTTCATCTCTCCCGTGGCTGTAGCATCACTGGTATTAGAACCAAGCTCTTTGGGATTCCAGCACAGACAGAAGACCAGCAGTTCCAGGAGTCCTCCAGGCCTTCTGCACCGGAGTGGGACTCCTGAGACACACAGCCTTGTGGGATGAGCAACTCCGGGGTTCTCAGTCCCTCCAATGTGAGAAGGAGATGGTTGGGCTACCTGGACCGCATCCTGTAAGTCAGTCACATAGGATACCTAAACCCCATATATTATAATTGCATAATATAATACATTGATCAGTTCTGTTCCTTTGGAGAACCCTGGCTAATACATAGAAAGATCATGAAGAAAGGATGAAAACTAAAGCTTTTTCAACTTTCATCCTATTAATTTATTTTGAATTTTTAAAAAAACTTTCATTGGTTTTCTTTGAATTGTTGTTTTATGACTTTCAGAATTCATAGCTGCTTGTCAGGGTTCTTTCCTACGTTTTGACGTCCTAAAATCTCCCACACATTACCTTGGAGTATCTTAGGCTGGTGATCCGCTAAGGCACCCTAAGAGATTTTTTTCATCAGTGATGATTAGATTCCATCTCCTAATTTGGAGCAAACGTAAAGCAAACATAAACTGTGCTATCTGTAAGCTTCACTTTACAAAAGCAAAGGGGAATTATGAAATATTCATACATATGTTAACATGTTTACATGTATTTGTATGAAATATAAAATAAGTCTTATTACTCTATAATTTATAATATCTGTGTTTGTTGAATACTGTATTGTACGGTTTTATAATACAATTACAGATTGCATATCTCTACATTATAAATCATATATGAGTTTCATAGATTACATATTGAAAGGCTTATTTGATTAGTTGAAGGTTACGAAAATGTTCCAATGGCTCATTTTTCATAAACAGAACCATCGAGTATTGAGGTTCAGGCTTTTGGTGTTCATTAGCTATGACGTTCTTCTCACCAATTACACTGTTGGGGCTGCGCTGTTTCAAGCTGATCACAGCTGCCAGCACTGTTAGCTGTTTCTTTTTCTACCCCACAGCAATGTCCATTTTTTGATTTATTAATGGCATAGTATAACACTACTGGTTGGATTATGTAATGAAGAACAATCTTGACCTGCCAAAGAAAAGTCGAACCACAGGGCTATCCAAGAAGCACAGCTAAGTCGGAGCCCAGTTCTCTAGATCATTCAGACAGTGGACAGAAGATAAATGGAGTTGTAGGTGGCCTTGGAGAGATAGGGAATGTGGGTGATGCCTGAGGAGTGGTGCGGGTCAACCTAAGTCACTAATTTTTGTTGTTGTTGCTGCTGCTGCTGTGTTTTCAAGATAGGGTTTCACTGTGTAGCGCTGGCTGGCCTCCAACTCACAGAGACTCGCCGGAGTCTGCCTTCTGAGTGCTGGGATTAAAGGTGCATGCCACCACACCTGGTTTTTAAGACTCTATGGGTCTTTGGGCTTTGCTGATTATCCTAGCTGGTTGCCATGGCAGCTTGATAATACAGGCCGTCTTGGCTTTGGCATCCGCACTTCCGCCCTCTATGCCCTCTGCCTCTTCACTCAACCTCTTGGGACTTCTGTCTCGTCACCTGAAATCATTGGCAGGTTAAATTCTGCGTGGATTAAGAGTGGTGTGTGTGCTGATGGAGTATCAATCTCCAAGTTCACCTGTACTTCTAAACGCCTGATTCAGTTCAGCATTCTCAAATAAATCAATACAGAGACCCACTTAAAGCCAGGTGTGATGCCACACGCCTGCACTCTCCGTACTCGGGAAGCTGGAGCAGGTGGATCAAGAGTCGAAGGACAAGCTTGGTCTACAAAAGGAGGCCCTGGGAGAAAAATATTCTAAGAACTAAAACACTCAGAAACAGCCTCCTCGTTCTTCCAAGGATGTCTGGAGGACCAAGCTCAATGGGAAGAAGTTGTAATTTATTTAAAGCTGTTGCGAAGAGAAGTGGCGCCTTGCGACAGGGTTCATATAGCAGGTTCACTGCAGGAGGAGAGAGAAGGGGCAAAGAAGAGGGGTACAGAGACTGTTCCCTGGGGCCAAGAGAAAGAGAGAGAAAGAGGGAGGGAAGGAGAAAGAACAAGCTGGGAGGGGGGCAAGGCCCACTTTTATAAGGAAACAGCAAATGTGCACAGGAGGTGCTCTTAGTGGCTACAGCTGAGGACGTATCCTGCCAGGACCCCAAGGGCAGGCCAGTGCAGATGCCTGAATACTAACAGAAATGACTCCAATCACCATTATTAGAATTCCTTATAGTTCAACAGTGGCTGCCTCCCTACCAACAGAAGGTCCAAGAATCCAGTAGTTGCTCAGTCCATGAGTCCGAATGGCTTAGCTGGTTTTCATTAGACACCGAAAGCCCAAGAAAGTAGGCTCCAATGCCAGCGACGGAACGAACTTGTTTGCAAGAGCAGCAGCAAGCAAGGAAAGAGAAAAAAAATCTTCCTCCTTCCATGTCCTTTATATAGACTGACACCAGAAGAAATGGTCCAGGTTAGATGGTGGGCCATCCAGCCTCAGCAATGCAGATCAGAAGTGGGTCTTCCCACTTCAAATGCTTTAAGGAGAAATCTATTACAGGTGTGCCCAGGCATTTGGGTTTTAGTTAATTCCAAATGTAGTCCAGTTGACAACTAAGAATAATCATTGCATTCTCCTCGTAGGTGCTCTTCTCCTAGGCAACTGGATCTGACCTTTGCCATTTTAGACCCTTAAGCAGCTTTGTAGCTCTTGCTTGCCCTTCAACTTTCTCGGACCTGTAGCAACAACCTTTTTTTCTTTTAATCATTTGACTGTCTGCTATAAAATTTGTTTTCTGCCTGAATCCTGACACTATGACCAGTATTTGGTTGATAATGTAAACTATTGTTATAATATCACATCACTTGTAGTATTAACATGAATATTGATACAGTTCAAGAAGGAAATAAATATTAGTAATAATAACTACTATAATATGACAGCTATGGATATTGAGTTGAAGTCAGGATCATCTGCATCTTTCAGATAAGGCAGAAGCCACTTTATGTCTACAAAAGGACGTTTGGCCTACAACTTGGAATAACTTTCAAGTACTGTCCTTGCTAGTTGTATGTCAACTTGGTGAAAGCTAGAGTCATTTTGGAGGAAGGAACCTCATTAAGAAAATGCCCCCACTAGGCCGGCCTGTGGGCAAGGCTGTACTGCATTTTCTTGGTTGATGATTGATGTGGGCAGTGCCACCCCTCAGCAAGCCACAACAAACAAGCAGCACTCCCCCATGGCTTCTGCATCAGCTTTTGCATCCAGGTCCCTGCCCTGCTTCCATTCCTGCCCTGGCTGTCTTAGAGGATGAATGTGATATGACTTAGATGTTATATGGCTGTGTCGTGAAATAAACCCTTTTCCCCACCCCAAGTTGCTTTTGGCCATGGTGTTTCATCAAAGCAATAGTAACTAACCCTCACCAAAACATGTCCTGTGGCAGAGAAGTGAAAGACTTTGTATAGCACAGGAGTTAGGGAGTTAGCTCAGTGGTAGAGCACTTACCTAGACTGAGAAAAAAAAATCACAAGGATTTCTATAATGTGGTGGGTCGTAGGGATAAAGATGAGAAAAGACTTTGATGTTTGTCATTGGGGTTAGATGTGTTGTTCACCTTTGGGTCTGGGTCTCTATCATTTCAGTTTCTCATCACAGTTACAGTGTAGTTTAACTTTATATCTCTCCTCTGAGTTATATTTTTTTCCTCTTCATCTTTTCATCTCATAAGGTAGTGGCTACCATCTGAATTGTTCCACAAGAAGTTACAATGGCTACGGTTTTTTAGTAAATTCCCAGACCTTTACTTCCTGAAACTCCAAAGTCAAGTCTTTGAACTGGCCGCAAGTGTGGGGCTGTCTGGACCCTGTCTGTGTATAGAGTACAGGCCATGTTCTCTCTCTCTCTCTCATAAAACTTGACACTTTGAGCTGAGAAAGTACTTGGCAATCTCTCAACGTGTTATATAAAGCATGGAAGCCTGGTTCTGAGGGGGAGGCACATTTGAAGAACTTGGCACCACACTGTTGAGGAGAAAGATCCACTTCACTGGTCTAATGTTTATTTTTAAATAATATCCATCTACTCCGCCTGTATTTTCCCAAGAAGAAATTGGATCCTGTGGTACATTCGAGCCTAGCAGCTCGCCTCTGGGAGATGAGCGCTTTGCTCCGAGTCTGTTATCTAATAAAACTGTACTGTAGGGTTATGTCAGCTGAATGTATGCAGTCCATATGGGAAAGAACCTTGACCCATCCTAGACACTTGAAGGAATTTTATCTTGCCTTCTTCAGTACACTTACCAGAATCTACTGTGTGCCAAGGAGTGGCTCCTGGAATGTTACATTAACTTCCCTGGGGAGACATGGACAAGCATTGGCTTACCCCAGATAAGGCACCAAAGGAATGGTTTGACTCAGGTCTAGTTTGGTGACCCAGTGAGCATTTGGGCTTACTTACATGGGGCATGGCTAAGTGGTTACTTACAGAATATGCATAACCCCAGCACGATGGCATCACTGAGAAGTCTGGCTCCAGTTTGATGACTTCCCACGTCTGTAGAGATAGACATCCCTTCAGCTAACCTCTCCTCGGGTCACACTAGCATTTCCCAACACCCACAGGCAGCTGGGACAGAACCACAAGGAGCCTGGACAGAGTGACTAGGATTACAGAGGAGGATCTAATAGCCTCCTCTCATCCCTCTTTTATGAGGGGACATCAACAGGTCCAGTCTTGAGGGCCTCTTGCCCATGAGCACAGCTTCTCTAAGTGGCAATGGCTACGCTTACAGGGCAGCATCTTATTCCATGAGGTAAGCCATGAGTGTGCGCAACATGTGAGCATGGAGGTCACATGATATATATCGCTGCATGGTCTGTCTGTTTGTTTGTTGGCTCCTGTGTTTGCCACTTTGATGCCCTCTAACTCAGAGAAGTTCATTCTACTTTCTGCTGCCTTATTTTCTGTATCGGTTTTTGTGTTCATGTCTCTGTAACCAGAATACAAACAAAAACAATTGCTCAAAGTCGCAGAGAGATTTTAACCCATCGCTGCAGGCAGGCAGGGTGGGGTGGCTCCATCAGTGGCGGGAGGAACATCAGGTAGGGGTTTGTTCATACGGCAGCAGACAAGAAGAGATGGCCGACTGGAACTAGGGACTAGTGTAACCTCAAGATCTCCTCCGTGGGGTTGGAGAAATGGCTCAGAGGTGAAGGGCATGTGTGGCTCTTGCAAAGGCCCCTGGTTCAGGTCCCAGCACCCATCCTCAAACCATCTGTAACTCCAGCTCCAGAAGACTTGATGTCTTTCTCTGGCCTACATGGCACCTGCATGTTCATACAGGCATGCATGTATATGTGTGCACACACGTATACACACACATAAAAATAAAATTTACTTTTTGAAAGAAGACCCACCCCTACTATAGGCGGAGTTTTTTGTCTAGACCACCAGTCAGCTCTGTCCCACCAACCACTTCTCATATAACCACACAGAGACTTATTAGTAATTATAAATGCTTGGCCGATAGCTTAGGCTTATTACTAACTAGCTCTTACAACTTAAATTAACCCATATGTCTTATCTACCCTCTGCCACGTGGCGGTACCTTCTTTCAGCATGGCATGCTTATCTCCTGCTTCTTCTGCATCTCTATGGTGACTCCCCAGACTCCACCCTTCTCCTTCCCAGCGTCCTCCTAGTCTGGCTCTCCTGCCCAATCTCTTTCTGCCCACCTATAGGCCAGTCAGCCCCTTATTAACCAATGAGAGCTGTGTGCTTTGAACTAAAGCCACTGAGGAGTGGGTCCTTTTGATTGGGTTTGAAATGATTCACTGCGAGGAGACCTTTGCCAGCAAGGCGAGTGGTGGACCAGGGTGATTCCCATGCTGGCCCAATGTGTCCTCCCCACCCACAGACACATTCCTGTCCATTTGGTTTCTGCTTCTTCACTGAGATGAGAACCAAGAAGGAGCAAATGTCAGGTTAAAGTTCCCATCTTATTCTCCCAAAAGTGGGGCACAAAGCCCTTCCTAAACGTTTGATGGGGATAGGAACCCTAGGCAAAGAACAAACCCTTCAGTTTGGGGCATCACCTTATGCTGCAATGCCTTTCAACATTCTGCTTCCAATTTCTTTTCTTGCCAAGGCAGGCCCTTTTAGATCCAGCTTCTTTACTGGCCTGCCATTTTCTCTCCTTCTGACTGGTTAAAATGGCATTGACCTCTGGGCCCAGAGCCCCAGCTTTGTCTGCAGGCCCTGGCACTTCCTGTCCCTGGGAGGGAAAACACGGAGGTATGAAGACATGGTTTTAGTTCCCTTTCCACCAGTCTCTCTGTGCTTTCAGAGGCAGTGTTGTGGGGGAGGGGCTCCTTGGGCTTCTCTGGGTCAAGTTCTATTTGTAGATACAAGGCAGGGATGACCTGGATCACTGGGTTCTCTTGCTGGCCTCAGTGTTCCACCAGAGTGTGACTGAACAGAGAACCTCAAGCGACAGGGACAGCTTTCACATTGAATCCTGGTGGCATGCCCTTTACCCCCAGAGCTGGCCTCCAAGCACTAAAGCGGCCTTCTAGCCACCTCAGCCATTCAGCAAGCCAGGCCTTGCAACTATTTGAGTCTAGCCCATTAGGGTCCAGCTTCACGCTAAAGCAGAAACCTTACCTTTGGGTAAGGAAACTCTTTCAGCCTGCATGGAAAAGTATGGACTGACCTGGGTAGACACAGAGGGCCCGCCTGCTTATTCCTGTAAGCAACATTTGATGCTGGAGGGAACAGACTGGGCCTCAGCTATTCACATACCTGAGGATGCAAACATCCCTTTTCCTAGGTAGGGTTTCCCAAGTGCAGTTTCAGAGACGGTGATTGGTCAACAGTTGAGATCATAGATCTGTACTCTGATGGCTAGGGTCTGTGCGAACCAAGGAAAGCAATCCAAAACACCTATTATTGAAGCAGGGAGGGGAAATTTTCATAGGTTATCAGGCAGCTGGAAATACCGTTGAGTGAATGTAAGGCATCCCAAAGAAGACCACAGTACAGGGTAAACACTGAGCCTCTCTCTTCTTCTTCCCAAGTACGTTTTTATGACGTTGACAGTATGGTCTCCATTCTTTTTCCTTTCACATTTTTTTTTTGGTACTACCCCCTCCTATTGTCATCACTGTGTTGTGGCTTTTTAATCAGTAGTGTTTATTTTTGACAAGCTTTTCATAGCCCAGGCTGGCCTAACACTCACTGAACTCCTGGATTGGCCTTTTGAATTGGGTATGGGTGTGAGTCACCATGCTGGACTGTTGTTGCTATGAGATATTTCCCCTATTTTTCTTCTATTTAGAGATACTCGTGTGTGTGTGTGTGTTAAGAGCAATCCACCTTGGTTTTGAAATCCGGGTCTCTCTGTGAGATGGGGGCTTTCTGATTAGGTTTTAGGCTCAGCCTCTCCAGTGCTGTGATTACAATAGCTTATTTGTAGGCTTATTTATAATAGGGTGCTGGGGATGGCAAGCTCTCTCCAGGCTCAGGCATAATGTTTTTGATGGGACTTCCCCATAACCTGAATAGAGAGGGGCGAAGGGCTACAGCCAACCATCTTCTCATGGTGGTAGGTGTGGTCAGGTTCCCTACCTTTTCTGAATTCTCAACTCTTGCACACTCCACGAAGCAGGCAAGATTCTGAGAATCTCACACTGATATTGTAGATAAGGAGATAAGCTGGAAAAGTCTAGACAACTTAGCTGAAACTCACTTAGCGAGTGGTAGTCCTTGTATAAGTTAGAAAGAATCCAACAGACAAACTGCACGCATGGGGCAGAGGGCGAGCACACGCCACGGGCATATCCCTGGAGCGAGCGGTGTCCGCACATTTGTTAGCCATTGGAGGCCCGGGATTGTCTGCAGTAGGCGTCTGTGACAGGGTGGAATGCAGTGCCTGGTAGCTCCGGTGCCGGTTGTCCTGTACTACAAGTTAGAGTTAGCCTGGTACAAATGCAGGACACCTGACCATCTTCATACAGTTTCTCCGTCTTAGTCCTGCCGGGCGCCCTCCTTTCCCGCGGAGCTGTCACAAAGGCAAGCCCTTGGCGTCTTTACTTTCCACTGCCACAGAGTACCGACTTTACAAAGTTTTAGGGCGCATTCCTCTGGGATCACTGCCCACCAGTATAACTCCGGCCAGGAGGCTCTCAAGTGGCCCCGGGAAGTCAGGGAGAGCAAGCGACCCTTATGTTCATGTTCAGACCCGGGCTACTCGCAAATGCACACGGTGCTCGGCGGGGGTACACGGAGAGTCTTGGGTTGGGGGGCCTAGGAAACTCGAGTCCAGTCCTCCCTCCTCCTAGCGTGGCCTGAAGCCACCGGAGTAGACGCAGCGCCCCTACAGCCAGCTTTTCCGCCTCCATCTCCTCCTCCTCCACCTCCTCTTCCTTCCCCCAGCGGGCGTGCAGTCTCAACCGGTTCAGACTGGCCAGGGTGCCTCGGCAAAAGAGAGCGTTGAGTGGGACCACCCCGGGAGTGACTTCCCGGGGTGGGGGCTGGAAGGTGGAGCCGGCGGGGAGGGTTGCAATCCATGTGTCCCTGGGGCTGAGGGCGGCGGCGGCGGATCGCGCGCGGCGGGACCGGTCGCCCAGCGCACGGCCGGGATCAGCAACCGCGGCCCCAGCCGAGCCCGGGACTCAGGTAAAGGCCCTAGAAGCCGGGGAGGTCCCGGTCGGAGCAAATCTGTTACTCAGCAAACTGCAGCGAGAGAAGGCGGCGCTGTCACCCGCGGGTGCACAGCTGGCGGCCGGCTTCTGGTCCCGCTGTCTTCCCCGGACTGAGAGTGCCCTGAGAACGCCGCAGCGTGCTCTGCACCCCTCCCCCTTTAAAAAGAACAAAAGAAAGAAAGAAAGAAAGAAAGAAAGAAAGAAAGAAAGAAAGAAAGAAAGAAAGAAAGAAAGAAGGAAAAAAGAGTGCTTGCCTTTGCACAACACTTCCAGGAATCTGAGGACTGCATTTTGCGTGGAGTAGTGGAGTAGGGGGAGCAAGGGGATGAGATCTGGGAGATATGCGGGAAGCCCCTGCCATGAGTCTGCCGGGATACCTTCTGCAGGTGTTGGTGGCAGTTCAGAAAGAGGCGTACGACCCAGGTGGGTCCTCACTCCTCACTTGCCAAAAGGCAGCTCCAGTAGAGGTGGGCTCAGGTGCTGGGGGGAATCCAGTTGGGGCTCAGAGTGCGTCTAACTGTAAGGACAGCAGCGCGTGGTGCGGGTGGGTCCTGTCGGGCGCCAGGCAGTGCAGCACCTGGGCTGCGTTCCAGAGTGCAGGAGCCTAGCTGCCAGGCAGCTCCTCTGCCACCTGGAAGTTCAGAGGAACAAAAGTTGGAAGGATTTTGGTGCTCATGCCTCGGCTCTGGTTCGCCTAGGTAACCGGCTTTGGTTTTAGCAGTGAACCGAGGCATTGGAGAGGGCAGCAAGCCGTTGAACTTTACCATCAAAGTCGGGATAAAACCTCTTTCTTGGGATGGGAGGTGTATGCAGCACAAACAATTCGGAATGTTTAGGCAGCGTTTACATTACATACATTATTTACATGTTATTATTTATGTTGATATCCTAATAACCTCACTGGACCGGTCTCATGGGCTACAGTTCAATTGTAATATTTAGATATCTTGAATTGCCTAGATTGTCATGTTCACCTAGACCAGAGCAGAAACAGCTTAGATGTTCTCAGGTAACAGACGCTAAAGAGGGTGAAGAGGAAAGAAAGGTGTTCATGCTGGGTCCAGCCTCAGTTGGACCCTGTGTAAGTGCCAGGAGTGGCGCTGGTACCTAGAGTTTTCCTCAACAAGCAAATAGAAATTAGACAAGAAAATCGTTCCACCTGCACACTGGCAAAAACGTGTAAAGCAGCACCACTGATACATGGCCAAAGAACAGACTTCTTGGGTAAGTGGAGAGGCAGGCAGCCTTCCCGTCTCCGAGGAAGCTTCTATGGGAAGGGCAAGGCTATGATAAGGTGATATGGAATGGCTAGCGTCCTTCACATCTCTAAGGAAGGGTCTATGGGAAGGGCAAGTGTGTAATAAAGTGGTAAAGAAGACATTAGGGACTCTTGACTGGCTTCTTAATGTTTTCATTGCTGCTCTACAATACTAGCTATGACAGTGGGCAGTGGCTAGTGTCTGAACGTCAGAAAAGGTGTCCTTGGCTTCAGATAGACCTGGACACTGTCTAAACCAGGGGTTCTCAACAGTCCTAATGCTGCAACCCTTTAACACAGTTCCTCATGTTGTAGTGACCCCCTCCTAACCTTATAAAATAATTTCGTTGCTACTTTGTAACTGTTGTTTTGCTACTGTTATGAATCATAATGGAAATATCTGATATGCAGTATGTCTGATGTGTGACCCCTGTGAAAGGGTCATTCAGCCCCCCTAGGGGTTTTGATCCACAGGTTGAGAACTGCTGGAATAGACCAAGAGGCTGATGTTTAGACAGATGAGATCGGATTTCTCATTTGTATTTCATCCCCTCTTTTGAGCCCTCCATTTTTTGTGGTCTTTTTCTACATTGAAATGTCCCCCAATGTTTACTGAGAGACTATGGTTGTGTGGAGAATTTGTGGGGGCCGCAGTGACAGGAATCAGTGTCTTGCTTGAGGGATTGCAGCTTTCTGGAAAAGACTCCCCTAGCAATAAGTATCTCAGTTTTAATTTAAAAATGTCAAGGAAGAAAAGCAGGTATTCTAAGCCAGCTAGTGCCTATGTTTAGTTTTTCAGTAGACACTAAATGATTTTTGTGGATGGAAGAGTTAAGCTATAATTTTTTATTGAGTCTAAAATTTAAAATAGAAGGCATGCCCTCTGTTGAGTCCGGTAGCATAGACGGCATTCTTCCATGTATGCGTCGTGTGAGATGGCCCAGAAGGAGGAGTTCAAGGGCAGACATACCAACAGTGTACTAGCATTGAATAGTAAGAAAAGCAGTTCATCTGGGGTTGTGAGTGGAAGAGTTCTGTGGTGGGGGCAGGTTCTTCACTGATAGTGGAGTGAGAAGAGAATCTTCCTGGTGGAAAGGAGTCCCCACTGAACCAGAGCCTAGCACACATAGGGGCTGGTGGGCTGCGTGCATAGGAACCACAGCCTCTGGGAGCAGCTGGACCCTGGAATTTATACTAGATGATGTTGGGAGGTGGATGGGGCCAAACACCATACCTGAGGCCAAGACATTGAAGTGTAGCTGAATATTGCCCTTAGGACAGGCCCCAACAATCTGGGTCCTCACCTAAGTTCGTGTCTTTCAGTTTGGTCTTGTGAGTTACCGCTACCCTACGCAAAAGACTCAAATCTCAGTGTCTGCTTCCCATCCACGTGACTGGTGGGGAGAGCGAAGAAACAGCTAGTGTGGTTGACTCCGACAACGATGCACATTCAGCTGTGCTTTTCTCTAGACCTGTGTTTTATGATGTCATGGTGGAGCTGTGCTCAGCAGGAACCTCTCTTTAACTTCCTGGGCCGGTGGAGTAAGAGAAGTTTCTCTCGGCTTCCCTTGTTTGTAATGCTAGTAACCATGAACACTCCTGAAGCCTGCAGTCAAGAGAGCCACGCCGTTTTTGCACTGTTTTGATTTTAGACTGAGAATTTTGATAGGTCGACTGGAGAGATGGCTCGGGAGTTATCATGTGCTCCCCTTGCACAGGACCCACGTTCAGTTTCCGGCCCCCACATCAGGTGGCGCACAACTGCCTGTAACTCCACCTCCAAGGGTACAGATAGAACTCTCTGACCTCCATGGGCACCCCCAGTCATGCATGCAGACACACACACACACACAATGGAAAACAGTATCAAAAAGAAGAAACTAGTCAATCAAACATATGAACCTGATTTGCCACCTTCAGAGCCTCTCCTTTGAGTTATTGCATTGCATCGTTGGCGCAGTCATAAATGTTGACTTTTATTAATACTGTTAAGTGCTGGGCCTGGGTCCTGTAGTCGCTTCTCAGCATTCCCACCCCCATCATTCTGACTGATGTCATTCTATACATTCAGTTACATATTTCAGTGTCCTTGTTCCCTTTAAACCTGTCACACGGAAGTAGGCATGGTAACTGACACCTCTCAAACCAGTATTTGGGAGATGAGGCAGGAGGATTGCACATTGAAGGCCAGCCTGGCTGTGCAGGGAAAACCTCCCCTAAGCAACAAACTCTGTTATATGACGTACTTTAAAAGAAATTCTTAAGCTTGAGCAGAAGCAGGTAAGAAAAGTGTTAGCAGACTTGGTGACCTCAGATATGAAGGTGAGAGCAGCCCGAGTCTCCAAGGGACCCTGGGTCTCCACCGCTGTCATTGTTCTCATGAGTCTCCCAGTTTCTTTCTCTTAGGTCTCCTGTGCTATTTGGCCATTTATGGTGGAGGGGGAGGGAACTATATAGGACAGTAGATGTGCTGTAGATTCATTCAGATAATTCACAATTACAATAGCTAGAGGATAGTTTAGGTAACTAGAGCACAGTGTCGAGCTCTCAAAAGGACTGTGTTCCAAGGAGAAGGCAAACATCATGCCTGCGAACCCTATCAGCAAATACCGAGGCTTAGCTTTTCTTATCACAGTGACAGCCTTTCGGTGGACTGGGGAAAGGAGGAGGATTTGTTCTGGTGCACAGGTTAGGGTCACCATCAAACGGAGCTTCCAGAGATCAGATTGGATTCTAAATAATGACAAGTACGTTGTATAAAACTATGAAACAGAAGGTCGCGTCAGCAACTTTAGTGTCTTCGTCATGGATCACTTCACCAGGACACTCCTGGGCCGAGCTTTCAGTTGGGTGGCATGAAATATCTATAGCCAAATCCTGGAAGCACAAAGCACACGGTGTGGGCAGGACGTATAGAGGTGACGCTGCCAACCTGCGTCTATGGAAAAGCTGGGCGTGGTGGTGGTGTGTGTATGTTTATAGGCTTGATTCTGTTAAACCTTTTGACTCCAGATAGTTGACAGATCCTGTTTAATGTCTTCTCTGAGGCTGGATAGGACTTAGAAGAGATGGCTTCTCATTGGCTTGGTGAGGAAGCCAATGGCCAGTGAGACAGGCACCGAGTGAATAAAGAAGGCTGGGGCTGTGCCAGGGCAGGCAAGGTGAGACATTAAGTACACTTAGCCTTCATCTGGACTCCGGGACTTATCAGAGAGTGGAAGAATCTGGAGAGATGTTCAGCCAACAAAGACCGAAGTTCGTCAGGTTCAACTAATTATTACATAAAAAACAAGGGCCCAACTGTAGTGATATTTCATTTGTATTTTAATAAATAAAGCTCGCCTAAAGATCAGAGACTAAAACAGCTGCACTGGTCAGCCTTACAGATCAGGAAGTGGTGACCCACACCTTTAATCCCAGTAGCCACACTAGTTTGCCATAGAAACCCGCCAGGAGTGGTGCAAGACTTCAATCCCAGCCCTGAAGAGGAATATAAGTTGGAAGGAGCCAGCTCTCACACACAGTCTCATTCTGAGGGTTCCAGGAGGCAGGATCGCCATTTTCAGACTGAGGTAAAGGTAAGAGCTAGTGGCTGGCTGCTTTGCTTTTCTGACCTTCAGGTTGAACCCTAATATCTGTCTCAGAGTTTTTATTAATCGTACTACACCCAACATTGGCAGAATTTCTGTTTTCTTTGGGGGGGGGACACTGAAATTCAGATTTTTTTTTAAGGGTAATCTTCCAGTATTGAAGCATTGGCAATTCATTCAAACTTGCCAAAAACCACAACAAAAGCGACCTCACTGAGCAGGTCAAACCAAACAATCTTGGGACCAAATTTGGCCTTAACATCGACAATGTGATTCAGCGACCTTTGCCTGAATCCATCGACTCACTGCTGGCCTCTTCCTGCCTTGTTAGAATAGGTGACTGTTCCTTTGGTGGTGACCTGCGGCCAGCATTAGGCTGCTATCCTGGTTTCCTCTCTTGTTGCTGCTGTAAAACACTGCTGGAAAGCAACTTAGAGAAGGAAATGGTTTCCTTAGCTTCCATTTCCCGGTTACAGTCCATCGCTGAGGGAAGTGAGGGCAGAACTCAAGCAGGGACTTGATGATGCAGAAACCATGGAAGAACGCAGCTTGCTGGCCTGCTGGCGGGAGCTTTCTTATACAACCCAGAACCACCTTTGCACAATCACCAATCAAGCAAATGCGCCCACAGACATGCCCACAGGCCAGTTTTTGATCTGCATCATTTCTCTCTGAGATTCCTTGCTTGGGTGACTCCAGACTGTGTCAAGTTGGCAAGTCATGGTGACAAATCAGTAGGTTCAATTGAGGACATCTACCAAGCCTTGAAGGTCAAAGGGCATTCTTTGCTCATGACCCCACGGTTGATCACGTCACAGAGTTCAGTAGCTAATGATGGCTGTTAGAGGATTCCTTCCAGCGAGGCTTAGTGTGGCTGAGTCCCTGGACCCAGAGGTGTTTCTCTGAACATTTTCCTTGGCTGTTCTTCCATACTCCATCCCAGTGTGGCAAAGTAAACTGTCTTCCTCTTGGACAAGGTGTGTATTCAGAGGCCAGCTCATGGCGCTCAGAACTCTCCATTGTCTTGGGCCTGCGTGATTTGCCCAGGTACTCTCTTCCTCCTGCTTTTCAAATAGGACCTTACTGTGTAGCTCTAGCTGGCCTGGGACTCAAAGGGACCTGCCTACCCCTTCCTCCCAAGTGCTAGGATTAAAGGTGTGCCTTCATGATGCCCAGCCCCCTTCTTAAACAGAACAGTCTGCTAATCTCCTTGAATTTCGATCAAACGAGTTAAGTTCAGGATTTTGCTCTTGTAAGTTGGATCATAAAAGCAGTTTAGATTGTTTTATAGTGCATTTACCCAGCTCCAAAAAGTGAAAGGAAAACAAAGTTATGGGTTTAACCATTCCAAAAGAAATTGTACAATGAACGTCTTTAACTGAACTGGATTTTTTAATATTTAGTTTTTGTATGTTTGTATACGTGTGTGTATGTATGTACTTTTGAGGCAGAGTCTCACTACATAGCCGCGGCTAGCCTGTCTATTCGTAGACTAGGCTGGCTTCAAACTCACAGAGCTCCACACATCTCTGCCTCCCAAGTGCTGGGATTAAAGGCTTGTGCCTCCACACCCAGCTACATTGGGATTTCAGAGATGGATTTTGGGTTTTTCCAGGCTTGTGTGTTGTACTCCTTGCTTCATGTCAATGTTATAAACAAGCAGGCCTGGCTGTAGCTTGACCGTCAGAGCTGTCGTTGACAAAGAGAAGAACACGTTTGAACAAACAAAATGAGAACGGTGCATTCGGAGAGGCCATGGAGCTTATGTACCTGAGCTGACCCCGAGAGGGTTCCCAGGGGGCTTGACCTGACAGTTCAGAGCCGCGGTATGTTCTTGGTCTGGGCCCATACACTAACAAGTCAACCCTGTCTTGCACACTAATGACTATAGCAGGCATCTCCAAATGTTTGACTTTTTTAAAAAAAAAAAAAAGAAAGAAACTAGCTACAGCCTTTTAGAATTTATTGGAATCTTTTTGTTTTGTTTTTGTTTTTGAAACAGGGTTTCTCTGTAGCTTTGGAGCCTGTCTAGAACCTCTCTGTAGACCAGGCTAGCCTTGGACTCACAGAGATCTGCCTGCCTCTGCCTCCTGAGTTCTGGCATTAAAGACATGTGCTACCACTGCCTGGTTTGAATATTATTATTATTTTGGTTTTTGTCTTTTTTTTCTCCCTACTTTTCTTTCTTATTTATTTATTTATTTATTTATTTATTTATTTATTAAAGATTTCTGACTCTTCCCTGCCACCGCCTCCCATTTCCCTCCCCCACCCCGTTTTTTTTTTTTTTTTTTTTTTTGAGACAGGGTTTCTCTGTAACTTTGGAGCCTGTCCTGGCACTAGCTCTTGTAGACCAGGCTGTCCTTGAACTCACAGAGATCTGCCTGCCTCTGCCTCCCAAGTGCTGGGATTAAAGGCGTGCGCCACTACTGCCTGGCTGAACCTTATTTTTAATTGACATAGTATTTGTACGTATTGTGGAGTACAGAGTCATGGTTCAGTACACATGTGCAGAGTGCAGCAGTCGTATCAGGGTAATTAGCAATTCCTAGTGCTTCAAATATTTATCATTTTATGTCTGTTCCAGTTATTGTAGAATATGTAGTGAAATGGTCCTAACTGAAGTTACCTTACAATGCTAAAGAACATTAGGATGAATCCTGCTTTAACTGGATTTTGGTAGCTATTTTCAAGCCCTGTCTCCCTTCCTGTCACTTCTGCTAGCTCCTGGTGTCCTCTGTCCTACAGGATACTCTGAGGCGACAAACTTTCTTAGCTGCCACCTGTGAATGAGTACTTCAGTATTTGTCTCTGAGGGCCTGACTTCCCTTTGCAAAATGTCCATTTTCATCTACAGTGCTGTAGTTCACAGGGTTTTACTCTGTTTTTGTTGGAGAATGGATGTTTACATATGACTCAGGTAATGATAGTCTAGATAGATAGATAGATAGATAGATAGATAGATAGATAGATAGATAG
>JABTXL010006571.1:7482574-7503587 GCA_025134845.1 Neodon shergylaensis
TAGATAGATAGATAGATAGATAGATAGATAGATAGATAGATAGATAGATAGATAGATAGATAGTCACGAGTCGTATTATCTGATATTATAATGGTAAAGATGTAGGTTCAAGCCTTCCTTCTTCCCTCCCTCCTTCCCTCCTCCTCCCTTCCTTCCTTCTCCCGACAGTCTTACTATATAGCCCTGTCTGGCCTGGAAATTGCTGTGCAGAACCAAGCTGATCATGAACTCACAGAGATCTACTTACCTGCACCACCATCTGTGATTCTTAGGTGAAGTTACAGTTGGTGTGTCAGAGACTGTGCCTTCTTCTGCAGCTTCCTAAAGTCAGTCACTTTGGCTGTGGTCACTATTTCTATAAGAATTTATTTTTTCATTTCTCCTTGAAAGTCTGGAGGGGCTGTTTGATCAAGATTTTCAGGGTGTGGATAAGGGGCAGACCTAAAGCAACAGCCTGGCCTGGCTTTTGTGGGTGGGTGATGGGAGTGGGGTGTTCTGTGACCTAAATTCTTAACGTCCTCCCTTTATCTAGAAGAAACATGGTTTATCATACTTGGATTCTAGCATGCCCGGCAAGGCTGAGGCAAGAGGGGCATGCTTTCTAGGCTAGCCTATGCTAAACAGGAAAACTTGTCTCTGAAAACCCCCAATAACATCAAAATTTGGATCTCTAAAATAATGGATTTAGAAGTGTTAGGCACGGGGCCTTTGGGAAGAGACCAGATCCTAAGATGTGGGGAACCACAGAGTTCCACCCCTACCCTTCCCATACTGTGTGGGCACTCAATAAGAAGGCAGTTTTCACTTGAGCAGAAAGTGACCATCACACATAGAAGAGCGGGCTCTGAACGTGGCCTCCTGGTCCTCAGGAACTGTATGATAAACTTCTATTGTTCATAAACCACACTTTGTTACAGCTTCCTGGATGACTAAGCCAGGGTGGAGGGACTGACCCTAGCCCTACTCCCTCTGTTTGCCCAAAGCCTCCTCCTGTCCTCTTCCTTCCCTTCCAGTGGCCTTCCTCATTGAGGGAGCCGTGGGACAGTTGACCAGAGTGTGTTCTTTCATTCCTCGGGACAGTGACTCTTGCTTCCAGCTGCACAGTATTGGAATCCCCCAGGAAGTTAATCGGAAGCGGAAGCGGCAGGCTTGCCAGTAGAGAAGTCTGTAGTGAGGGCTGGCATTGGCGTGTGTAGAGAACTTGCCAGATGAATTTCTCAGGGTCAGAACCGCCACGCTCTTGACTCACTAAGGCACTGAGACCCGGAACTAGAAACTCAAAAAGGAGCCGCGTCCTAATACTGGTTAAAGATTCCTTACCGAAAATGCTCTAAAAATCAGAAGTGTTGGAGATTTGCTTTTAGAGTTTTGGATTGTTTTTCTTTTGGGGGAATATTTCTGGGGATTTAACCCACAATCTCACATATATGTTGGCCTGACAAGCTACCATGTGTGGTAGCTCCTGCCCTGGAATATTTGTATACACAAAATGAGATCTGTTGGAGATGAGACCCAAATTTAATGATATAATTAATATATATGTTTTATGTAGACCTTATGTCTGTAGCTCAGAGGATAGAGTGTTTGCCTAGCTGTGATCAATTCCCTCATAAAAATACACTAGGAGTGGTGGCCCCCATCTATGATCAGAACACTGGGGGCGTGGAACAAGAGGACCAGAAGTACAAGTCGTCAGATGGGTGGTGGTGGTACACGCCGTTAATCCCAGCACTCCAGAGGCAGTGGCAGGTGAATCTCTGGGAGTTCAAGGCCAGCCTGGTCTACAGAGAGTTCCATGACAGGTTTCAAAGCTATAGAGAAACACTGTCTCACACACACACACACACACACACACCAAGTGCAAGTCATCCTTAAACAGGGATTGGGGGGCAGCCTGGACTATTATCTGAGACCTTGTTTTAAAACAAACAAAAATTGTTTTATCAAAGTATCGTTTGCAATAGCAAAAGCAAGCAATCAGAAGAGACTGTCAGTGAGCTTAGGCAAATGGAGCCAGCTGGAGTGGACATTCATTTGAGGAAAAACATTTTACATAGCAGTTGTATTAAGTTATATTTCACATACCACACCAGTCACCTACGTAAAATTTGCCTTTTGGTGATATTTAGCATGTCGTGATTAGAGTAACCATCTCCACCATCAACTCTCAAACGTTTTCACACCAGAGACATCTCAAAGCCAATCATAGTCCCCGCAAATTCCTCTCCATAGCCTCAGTGTCCTTGGTCGGGAAGCCAGGTCTCCCGTGGGTGGTCCCGTTGCTCCTCATGCCTAAGCCACCCTCGCATGAATCCCACTTTTAAAGCCAGCCCCGCGCATACAAGAAGCCTTCTGCCTCAGCTCCTGCTTTGGCTACCTTCACTTCCCCTCAGCCCTTGACCATGAAAACTTCCTGGTCAAGTCCCGTGACTAGCTTAATAGGTACTTCCCTTTTCCAAGATTTGCCGTCCTAATCACTTCCTGTGAGAAATGATGCTACTTGCCCTCTGTGTTGAAATATCACCCGAGCACGGCCCGTCTCTGAAGAAAGGAATTGCTTAGGTTTTTGAGGGACACAGTGTTCACCTTTACCTTCCAGAAAAGTCCATTTTTTTTTTTCCATGATCTGTCTCTGCCTGTCAGCCTGTGCTTTCCTAGAGAGTGATAACTTTTTAATGCAGTCGGCTCTCAATTGTCTTTTCAGAGCCTGTCCTTCCTATTAGGTGTTTGATTGCTCCTGCTTTACAGCATCTAATTTGGGGAATTAAAACCGTGTTTTCCTTAAAGGGGATTCTGAACAGGAATTTTGTTTGCCACAGAAGCAAACGAGCCTTAGTTGAATCTCAGCACCCACATAATATCCCAGGCTTCATAGCACATGCCTGTAATACCATGACTGGGGTGGGGGTGGGGGCAACAAGTGACCCTATGGGACTTACCAGCCAGCTTAGCCTTAGTGATAAGTTCGAGGCCAGTGGAAGACCGCGTTCAGAAAATCAGTTAGGGGCTAGCAACAAGGCACAGCAGGTGAAGGTGCTTGCCAAGCCCCACGACCTGAGTGTAAGCGCCGGAACACACGTTGGGAGGAAGAAACTGACTTCCCCAGGTCATCTTCTACCAGTTACACGTGTACTGTGACACGCGTGTGGGCGCACACGGAGACACAAATAGAAAAAAAAAGTAATAAAATAAAAACAGAAGCCATACACATAAAAGAGATTGAACAGCTAGGATTTTTTTTTCTTCAGTTTTGAGCCATTGCAATTTTGTTTTTCTAGTCTGCACAGAAATGAGTGCAGGAGTAAGCAGTAGCCATATGGTGAGCTACTGTACACTGGTTAAAAAAATAATAAATAAAAAAGGAGACTAGAATTTTGTGAAACCTTAAAGGATGCTCAATGCATGAAACAAATGTCCAAATGCTGATTTTTATCAGAAGAACAAAATAAAAGAACGCTTGCTTGGTTTTGCTTACTCATCTGTGAGGTAGCCCTGGGAGGATACTCAGATTGCGGAAGGCTGGGATGTGCCATCAGCTCCCCTCCAGACTCCAGGAGCTAAAGCACCCTTGCTCCAGCGCTGGAATCATAGTTGGCAAAAGGTCTTCAGCTGATAGCCCTCGGGGACAAGAATTCCTCACCCGAGCTCACCACAGCTTCCTATGGTCATCACGGGTGGGCAGGGTTGATGGTGTGAAGGCCAGTCCCAGGACTGGATTGAAAACACTTCCCAAGTGCCCAGGCCTCTTGGTTCTTAAAAATCCCATTGTATTGATTCATTGTGGGGCGCGGGCATGCCCATAGCACAGTGTGTGTTAGAGGGCAAACCATAACTTAAGCTGTCTTTTTTCCTCTTCCATCTTGTGGGTTTCAGGGAGATTGCATTTAGGGAGATGGCTCAGCAGGTTAGGGCCCCTGCCTCCAAGCCTGGTGACCTGATTCAATCCTTTTCCCTTTAACCTCTCTCTTCCTCCCTCTGCTTTGTTCCCCTGCATAGGTTCTGACCCAAGAACACCCTAATTAAGTCTCTTTCTTTCTAACTCTCCACTTCCTGGAGAGTCTCAGAAATAAAAGTGAGGAGGCTAAAATCGGTGGTTTTTTGGAAAAGAAGGGAGCCTGGTGAAGGAGGTCAAGGATAGGAAAGATAGTTCACGATCTGCCTTTTTATAATTTAGGCATGTACCAGTGGGTGCATAAAATTTTACAAATTATAGATGAAAATGTAAGCTTGATATGGCAGCCATATTTTGTAATCATCCACGTATATGTTTAGGTAGTCTTTTTTAATTAAGGAAAAGATACTTAATTTTTATCTATATTAAGGATTTATTTTACTTTTAATTATTTGTGTGTGTGTGTGTGTGTGTATGCGTGCACATGTATGTGTGTGTGTGTGAGTGTGAGTGTAGTACCTACAGAGTCCAGAAGAGGGTGTTAGAGCTCCTAAAGCTATAAAAGTTATCAGTAGTTGTGAGCCATTCAACATGGGTTCTAGGAAACACACTCCAGTCTTCTATAAGAACAGCCAGTGTTCTTAACTATTGGCCCGTCTCATCCTTCATCCTAGGAAGAGGTATTTTAATCCCAAACCCTGTGCTGGTCACATTCTAAATGTTCTTTTTCCTCTTTTCTGGTTGTTTTTTATAGTATCTACAGAGAAGCACCGCGTTGACTTCATCTCACCATGGAGTTTCCGAAGTCACCTGATGGCGGGTGGGGCTGGGTGATTGTGGCCGTCTCCTTCTTCACTCAGTTCCTCTGTTACGGATCCCCGTTAGCCGTCGGGGTCTTGTACATAGAGTGGTTGGATGCCTTCGGTGAAGGAAAAGGAAAAACAGCCTGGGTGGGGTCCCTGGCGAGTGGAGTCGGCTTACTTGCAAGTAAGTGGATCTGTTCGTGTGTTTTCTTACTCTTTAATCCTTTAATTGCGTTTGCCATATCATCAACATTGCACGGGGCACGGAGGGCTTTTCCACATTTGAAACCTAATGTGTATTTCCCTGCTCGTCACTGTCGAGATGTAACGGCTGTTCCTTGACTGTAATGAGTCTGTGTGAAAGTACGGAATTCCACAGGCCTACAGTTCATCTTATGATCAGCTTCCTCGCTGAAGTGACAGGCGGCATGCCAGAGGATGAAAACGAAAAGACAAAGCGCTAGAGAGATGGTTCTGTGGTTAAGAGGGTACACTGCTTTTGCTCCAGGGGATCAGACACCCCCTTCTGTCCTCTGTGGCACCCTCACACACATGTGAACACACACACACAGAGACGGAGGGAAGGAGAGATAGAGAGATACATGCATATACAGATAATGAAATGAAATAAAATCTTAAGAAACAAAAAGTTGTGCTGCAAACATAGGTTTCCTGCCTCTTTAGAGGCTCACGGAGCATAGGGGCTGGGGAGATAGCTCAGATATAAAATGCACATTGGGCACGAGGACGTCAGTTTGATCCCGAGTACTCCACAGGAAAGCTGGCTGCTTTAGCGCATACTTATAATCCCAGAGCTGGCGAGGTAGAGACAAGTGGATCCCTGGGGTTCACTGACCAGCCAGCCTACTTAGCTTGGATTAACTCTGGGTTCATTAGAGACTCTGTCTTGAAAAATAGGGGAGACTTAACATCTAAGAACATGAACAATAGTGTTGTCTTCCAACTTCCACATGCACACACACACACACACACACACACACAGCTCACCATCGAACAAGGCGCACATATCATCCCAGGAATCTAATAATTCAGAGGATGTACACAGTGGGCTTGCATGGTCACGGTATGCAGGCGATCTCCGTGTCTTCCAAGCTCTGACTTGTCTGGGATTCTGCACTAGGTTCTGTTCACGTGCCCATCAATTACAAAGACCTTCTCAGAAAAGTATCACACAGCAAGGGCAGTCGTATCTCCCGTAGTGATGTTCTTTAGGGTTTTCACAGGGCTTATGTGTAGATCTATTTTGGTAAACAGTAGTTTGCAGTGTAATGGTGATTTCCGTGCTTAAAGCGAACAGCAAAGATTTTTTTAAAATTTATCTTTTTGACCATGAATATCATTTATCACTCGGTGCTTGGAGTCACAATTTGAGTTCTGCAGTAATTCTTAATGACTATCTCTCTACCTTATCTGGCATTATTTAAATACCAATGGACTGATGATACAGGCAGAGGTGGATAGGTATTCCTGGAGCCCCTTCCTGTGTGCTAAGACAGGCAGAGATGGGATGGTACCCGTGGAGTCTTCCTGTGTGCTACGAAGTTACCGTGATTCCAGGAACAAAACCTAGTCTTTAAACTGTGGAGAAACTGGGAACATTGGTTGTGGTGGCTCATAAGGGGTGTTTAAGTTTTGAAATGGATTTATGAAAGTCTGCTTAAAACAAGCCTGCATTAGACATCCTTTTAAGATATGTCTGTCTCTTGGCTATTAAGGGGGTTGCTGTGGAAAAAAAAAACAATGGCATCCAGTTTTTAATACCAAAACAAGATGCATAGTCTTGGGGACAACCCTGCAGTCTCCTCTGGCCTTCTAAACTAAACACAATTAAACAAATGGAGAAAATTGTGATGTTCCAGAATCGAGAGAAACGGGAAATTTGTCCAGGATTTGTTTAAAAACGTTTTTAAAAAATAAAAATTGCAAGGCTGGAGAGATGGCTCAGTGGTTGAGAGCACACGCTGTTCTTATAGAGGACCTGGTTTGTTTAATAGCCATATAAGGTGGCTCACCACTGCCTGGAATATTAGTTCCAGCAGAATCCAAAGTCCTCTGGGCTCCTTTGACACCTGCACATACATAGGGCACATACATACACATAGGCACGCACTCATACATGTGCAGTTGTAAAATTAAAAGAAAGACTGCTTGTAAAATTGTCAAAGCACAAGAGGCTAGTACATTCATAGAGAGATTTGAACACATGGCCTTCTAGAAAACAACCTGGTGTGGATAGATCTTACAGAGTTTTCTTATATTTCATCGTTTCTATTAGCAAATTCTTCAACCAGAACTGTAATTATTGGGGCTTCCAGAAAAGAATCAAAGAATAACTCCAACTATATTCCCCTTAGCATGTGATAAGAGGGCCAGGCTTGTTCTGGAGTTGGTTCAGGAGGAAGAAGAGAGGGATGTGGAGTGTGTACACTGGTGGAAGAGCTGAAGTTGGTCTCCCTTAAAAACTGACCTGTAAAGCCAGGCGGTGGTGGCGCACGCCCTTAATCCCAGCACTCGGGAGGCAGAGGCAGGCGGATCTCTGTGAGTTCGAGGCCAGCCTGGTCTACAAGAGCTAGTTCCAGGACAGGCTCCAAAGCTACAAAGAAACCTTGTCTCGAAAAACAAAATAAGACATAAAAACAAAAACCAAAAAACCAAAACTAACCTGTAGCTCCACAACATCTCTATGTCCCAGGGTCAACATCTCCATGTCCCTGGGTCAACATCTCCATGTCCCTGGGTCAACATCTCCATGTCCCTGGGTCAACATCTCCGTGTCCCAGGGTCAACATCTCCATGTCCCTGGGTCAACATTTTCGTGTCCCTGAATCAATATCTCCAAGTTCCTAGATCAACATCTCCAAGTTTCTACGTTGACCACATTTGTCTCAATGTCCAGGACCAGCTATCTTCAATTTATTTTTTATTTTTTATTTTTTTGAGACAGGGTTTTTCTGTGGTTTTGGAGCCTGTCCTGGAACTAACTCTGTAGACCAGGCTGGTCTAGAACTCACAGAGATCCGCCTGCCTCTGCCTCCCGAGTGCTGGGATTAAAGGCGTGCGCCACCACCACCTGGCCAGCTATCTTCAGTTTAAATAGGACTGTCTACAGAATTTATAAGACCCAGAGAGATATGAAAACAGAGACTCCTTGCTTAAGAATTCCTAAGAATTTCACGGCAGTGACAGCTGATCATAGCCCTAGAAGCTGGGCCTTATCTAGTCTAAGAAGCCAGCTTGGCAATTCATCTTAATGTTTGCCCTTTGGAGCCATTAGGTTGCTTTGACACAGAATCAAGCCAGTCCTCTACCCACTCTTGAGCCACTCAAGAGCCCCAGTACGGCCTCTTGCCCTACCTTAGAGTTCAGTCCTTCAGGTCTAGGCTTCTGTGATGCTGAACCTGCCCTTCCAAGTCTCTTAAGATGTTTAGGAATGCCAAGAATTCTGGCTGTGTTTTGAATGCAGCAGTTGATAATCGGTGCGCCTGCTCACATCTTACTAGAACAACACAGACAAGGAAGAGCACGCTAGGCCGGTCCTTTGGAAGAGTTAAGCTCCCAATCTAATAAGTATTAGCTATCTGATCTGATTTCTGATTTTTCTCTTAAATGATTGTATTTCTCAGGCATGAGCCCATTTAAAAATACACAGAGACCATGGCAAACTTCATTTTGTACAGGCAAATTTTTGGCTGCCAACTCTGTCGTCTGTGGGTGGCACAAATTACCTTTCATGGGGCATCCAGGAAATGCCAAGTGTATCGGGAAATCACTTGGGCAGCGTGAACTCATTTTCTTACATAGCTCTCTAACCTCCTGATGCTCTCAAGAACATCAATAATAAATTATCTCATTGATCTTGAAGCATATGTCAATGGTCTGCTATTATATATATGGGACTATTAAAGTAAAAGTGAATATATTCTAAATGAGACAGATCAAATTGCTGGCTTTTTAGAAAAATGAACTTTTCACTTCCTTCAAGCAAAAAAAAATTCTAAAATGTATGGAATTTGAAACATAAACAAAATCAGGAAGAGAACCAGTACTCCAAAGGATCTGGGCTGAAGTCAGAGTCAGCTCAAGTCCTGGCTCAATCACCTTTTAGTCCGGTGATTTGGGGCAGGCCATTCACCTTCTTTGGGCCTGACGCCAGCTACAAGATGAGGAGGTATTTGGACTTTTCAGCTTAAAGCTTTTGAGGATGGACATAGAAAAGGGAAACTCTGAGAGCTCAAGGAAGAACTTGTTAAAAATAAGTGGTAGAAGAGCAAACACATCTGGAAGTGTGTGTGTGTGTGTGTGTGTGTGAGTGTGTATGGGTTGAGACTTCTTAAATACCAAGGTGGTTTGCAAGAGTGCTTCCATCTCTTGAGTTTCTTGACTAAGGATAAAGTTAACCTAGGTAAGACCCCAGAAAATCGTGTTTATCTGGAGACTAATTGAGATTGGAACCCAAGCGAGCAGGCTTAAAGAGCCTTGACAATGTGCTCTGGAGTTTCCCAGATTGCAGCCCTATTCATAGCTAAGCGCTTGGAAGTTGCCTGACTTGTGAGTCAGGACTTCTGATTGGCGCTGAGGGCAGTTGAGCTGTTTTGAGTGAAAGACGAAGTCCGGGTCCTTCGTGGGGAGGAGATTCTTGTTCTGAAGGTCAGCAGAGCTTAACAGTGCTTCGAAGGTCCAGTTGTGCCTAAGGTGGGTGTGTCTGGGCCTTGGTCAGAAGTTCAGCTGTGGACAGTGTTCTCTGTAGTGTGATTGACTGCTTCAGCTATGATTTCAGTGTCCTGCCTCAGGGCTGGTGTGTGTGTGTGTGTGTGTTGGTACATGATCTTCTGGATGCATATAGAGACTGCAGATCAACTTTAAATTCTTCCCCAGGTCTTAGCCAGCTTCAATTCTCAGATTCTTCGAGGTGGTTGGCCAATGAGTTTTTGGGAACTTCCTGTCCTTCCTCTCCCAGCACTTGGATTACAGCATAAAGCACCAAACCCTTCTTTCTAGAAGGTTCTGGAGAGGAGCTCAGGTTTTTCATGCATAGCAAACATTTTATCAACTGAGTGACCTCTTCAGTCCTCATTTTCATATGTATGTATATGCACACTATATCTATCTATTTATATGTTTGTTTTTTTCCCAAAACAGTTTCTCTGCTTTGGCTGTCCATATGCACACTATATCTATCTATTTATATGTTTGTTTGTTTTTTTTCCAAAATAGTTTCTCTGCTTTGGCTGTCCTAGAACTTGTGCGGTAGGCTAGGCTGGCCTCGAACTCACAGAGCCCCACTTTGCCTCTGCCCCCCAAGTGAGTAAAAACATGTACCACCACCACCTGGCCCTCTTTTTGGTTTCTTGACTAGTGTGGAGATTGTCTGAGGTGGGTGGGCTGCCAGAAGGATGGATCGTCATGGGGAGCCAGGCAGGGAAGCCAGGCGGCTTTGCCGAATCCTTGGGTGCTAACACCTGGGGTCTGTGCTGTTCACAACACATTGTGGTGAGATGAATTGGCTGAAGAAGAGGGCCTGTGCCGGGAGACAAGATGGTTGGTTTTCTTGGTCAGTTTGGTTACGTTCATCCTCTGGTTACTCAAGTCCTAAAGCTGGCATTGCTGGGAAGGTTTTTTTGTTTTTGTTTTAAGACGCAATTGGCTTTCAGAGAGAGAGTTTATCCTAGATAATCAGGGTGGACTCCAGAAGAGAATGGAGCTTTCCCAGAAAACAACAGTTCTGCCCGAGGCCTACAGCTTCAGCCTATACCCGAGAGTCCCAGCTGGCCTCTCCTGGTGGCTTGCCCTTACGGATCTCACTTAGACTTGCCTAGTATCGCCTGGCCCTTAGCCCACAGATCCCTCTCAATAAATCTCTTAGTGTCTGTTTCCTGTTGGTGTTGTTTCTGTGGATGATCTGGGCGAGCACAGAAGGAGTGGCAGGTCACTGAAGCAGAGGACAGTAAAGGCTTTGCCGTATTCTGAGAGGTGCTAAAGCACCCCCCCCCAAAACACACACACACACACACACACACACACACTCCCCATGTCATTCTCCAAGTTCAAGGAGAAGAATGGAGTTAACCTCATTGCTGAAACAACGGAAGGACGCTTTTCATCCTTTAGTGTGAGGGTCAAGGCAGAGTTAGCAGCACCCTTCTCCCAGTTTTAATTCTTAATTCCTCTGGCCTGCTAAGCACCTGCCAGCATGACTCAGTGGAAGACTAAGTCAGCACAGGCAGGCACACCGGCTCAGAGTGCTGTGAGGGCTGTCAGGGCTGCCTATGAGGACTAGCCCTGAGCTGCCAAGGACCCCCTTAACTCCTTCAAGGACTGACTTCCACCCTCTGTGGGAGTCTGGGGCAGAGGCCAGTTTCCATGTACCAGGCCTTTCTGGGCCAGTGGCTAAGTGAGTTTTGGTTACTTTTTTTTTTTTTGGCACCATTTTGTACAAGTATCAGCAGGCCAACCAGTCAACAGAGTCAGTCAATGTATATGTGATCCAAGATTATCTTTCTGAGGGTGAATCTGAAACTCATGACGTCAGTGGGATGAAGAGCCTGCCACCCTGGGCTCCTTGTGGTGGAGGAAGACTTAAGGCACTCATGTGCCCCGGATCATTCTGTCAGAAAACCCTTGTTGCACACCAGGTCCACAGCTGTTTGCCGCTGTATTTCATTTCTCGTTGTATGCTGGCTAACTTATGGCTTTGACATAGCAGTCCTGGGTGGCCTTTGATTTTCTGGGTCCTCAGAAACTTTTTAGGGGAGATAAATACAAGGAGAGAAATGTAATGACTGTCTCCCCCCACAAAAAGCATAATTTCTTGCTTAGAACTACATATTCTGTCTTTTTGTTTGTTTGTTTTTAGTTTGTTTTGGTTGTTTGTTTGAGATAGAGTCTCACTTTGCAGTCTTGGCTGGTCTGGAACTTGTTAATGGAGACCAGGCTGGTCTAAGAACTCACAGAGATCCGCCTGCCTCTGCCTCCTGAGTGCTGGGATTAAAGGTTTGCACCACCATGCCCGGCTTCATTCCCAATCTTAATGAGACTTTCTTCTGAGTTTTAAAGAGAAGCCTCCCCTCCCCTTTAAGGCCCTGTCACATTTAGACCTCCAGGTAATGCAGCGGCTCTCAACCTTCCTAACGCTGCGGCATTTTAATACAGTACCTCATATCGTGGTGACTCCCAGCCATAAAATTATTTTAATCGTTGCTTCATAGCTGTAATTTTGTTACTGTTATGAAGCATAATGTAAACACCTGTACCTTCTGATGGTCTTAGGCGACCTCTGTGAAAGGGTCCTTCAACCCCCAAAGGGGGTCGTGACTCACAGTTGAGAATCACTGGTTTATTTATTCTATTATCTCTGTCTGATACTCCCTCACATTTAATCATGGTCTCCAGGCCTCTCATGCAAACAAACCTCATTCCCAAAGGCAATGATCTCTGTGTGAGCTTCCCCTTTCTTCCTTTCTCATTATAACACGACTTCTGAAGCCATGAGACTCTTTCCTTTGTGTTTGCTTTTGCATCCCGTTTGTGACTGGGAACATACTTCACTGCCTACTCAAGGCTTAGGTTCTCCAAAATCCCCCAAACACCCTGTAACCTGCCTTTTTTTCAGGCAATGGAAATATTCTAAAGAGATTCTCCTGTCCCTTTCTTTGCGGATCAGGCTTTGGAAACAATGGACTCTCAGAAATTAGAGTTTACTCAGGAACCTCCTACTGAGAACAGACAGGGCTGAACCTGGGGGAATCCAGAGGAGGAATTGTCTCCAGAAAAGCATTTACATCCTGTGAAGTGACCTTTCTGGAGAGACTTGGAGCAGGCGGCAGAGATCACTGCTGCTGGACTGCATGTAACTCTGGCTTTCTATTTAATCCTCCATCCTCATGTCAGGACCCCAGTCCCTGGCGGGGTTGGGAAGGTCACTGGATCTCTTTGTCTCTCTTTCCACTCTGGTCACATTAATAAATCCCCCCTTTCTGCCTTTCCCTATTAATTTGGCTCATTTAATTGGCTTATTGAGGGCAGGTGACCAAACAGGCTCTCTGCGGCTCTGCCTCTCTCTCATGGTCCTTATACTGGCTTATATTTTGAAGTGGTATCCTCACGACTATTACCATTTCCTTACTAGGAGAATCTTTACTCCCCACTGGAGCAGCGCTGATCATTGGTTATTCTGTTTGACATATCTCAAACTGAACTACCAGCAAGCCTCTCTTTTCATCTTCATCATTTCCCATGGTTCATAATTTGGGCAAACCGCTTTCATTCCAAAGGTCTTTTCTATGAAGTGGAAGACTCAAAGCCACATAAGAAATCTCCCTGGAGAACAGTTCTTTGATTTGTTTGATTGAAATCTGGGACTGGCCTGGTGCTGAGGAACAATGCTTGGTTATTGTAGTAGAGATCTTATTTGTTAAGATAGAGACTCGTAGGTGTGTCCTGTTCCGTAGAGGTGGACTTGACCAAGTCTGGTTACACTTCACTGGTTTGGGTACATTCTGTGAAGATCATTACCCATCTTTTCCACCTTTGTATCCCACCCGCTGTTTCCTGTGGGCTTCAGGCGCATGAATTAGAGCATTGTCACATTTGGAGAACACAGAGTGAGCCAACCAAGGACACTAGTTATGCCTGCTACGGGTTTTGTCAGCTTGATGCAAGTTAGAGGGATCTAGGAAGAGGGAAACTCCATTGAGAAAAAGCTTGCATCAGATTGGCCTGTGGGCAAGGCCGTGGGCATCTTCTTGATTAATGACTGATGTGATAGGCTCCAGACCATCTCTGTGCATGGGGCCGCCCCTGAGCACCATTCTGGGTGGTTCAAGGAAGCAGGCTGAGCGAGCCATGGGAAGCAAGCTAGTAAGCAGCATTTCTCCCTGTCTCTGCTTCAGCTGCTGCCTCTAGGTGCCTGCCCAGACTTCCCTTCATGCTGGACTGCAAGCTTTGAGGTTCTTTGTCCTGCCATGCACTAGAAAGGCGCCTTCCTGGGATTTCTCTTTCCTTCCACATGAAACGGGCCGACTCTTCAACACCCTTCATTTCCAATCTGCTTGGTGCTATGATCCTAAGCATTTCCTCTGGCACAGCGCCAGCAAGACACAATCTGTCTCAAGACCTGTTTCATACACGGTGGTTTTCCTTTACACTGAACAAATTCAGGCATGGATAACTTCTGACCATCGGTCAGTCACGCACAGAACTGCAGGAGGTGACAACTTTTGGTCTCAATTTGCAGATGAGGAAACTAAGCCTCGGGGAGTGCGAATCTGTTGCCTGAGATACAAGAACTTGACAAGAGGGAAAGCCAAACCCTAGCTCAAATCTGACTCCAGTAATCACCTTTCTCCACAGTGAACTCACCATCCTTTTATAAAAAAAAAGGGGGGGGGGAACAGCAACAGTATCTACTTTCCAGGGCTGCAATAAGGCTAATTGTGGAGTGTGACTGTTAGTCAGAGTAACTCATGTATTGTCTAGCATATAGCAGCATCTAGCATGCAGTAGCGTCCAGCGTGCAGCAGCATCTAGCATGCAGAAATGTCTAGTGTGTCACAGCATCTAGCATGCAGCAGCGTCTAGAGTGCTCAGAACTGTAGGTGTTGCCTTCCTGGGTTGCATTGTGATGGAGCCGTTTTGAACTGACAGTGGATGGATCATGTGGTCGTAAGAAAGGGGTCACTGCTCCATAAGTGAAGGTCTTAATTTCTTTTAGGTCCCGTCTGCAGTCTCTGTGTGTCATCTTTCGGAGCGAGATCCGTCACCATCTTCAGTGGCTTCCTGGTGGCTGGAGGCCTGATGCTGAGCAGTCTTGCCCCCAATATCTACTTTCTGTTTTTTTCCTATGGCATCGTCGTAGGTAAGGAACCCGGCCCCCATAAGACTTCCAGCTCCGCACCGTTTCACTGGTGTCTTCTTTTTATTAAGTTAATCTGAGGAGGGAACGCCTCACGTTCAGTGACTACCTCTAAAAGTTGTTACTTTGGGAACTATCTGCCCATTGAACCCAAGCGCTGGCAGAGTTAACCACATTAAATTTTGTTGTTGTTGTTCTTTTAGGATTTTATGTGTATCAATGTTTTTTTTTTTTTTGCCTGCATGGATGTCTGTGTGCCATGCATATGTCTTGGTGACCAGGGAAGTCAGAAGGGAGCAAAGGCACACCTGGAACTGGAGTTACAGTTATGAGCTGCCATGAGGGTGCTGGGAAACGATCCCAAGTCTTCTGGAAGAGCAGCCGGGGAGAGAGATGGCTCTTACTGCTGAGCCATCTCTCTAGCCCTAGGATAAACACATTTAACAGTCCCCCTATGCCCCACTGCCGGGAACAGGGAGAGATTTCAAGCTTTCCTCTCTATATTTCTGCAAGGAAAAGTGAGACAGGAGGAACATAAGCTCAGATGTTCCTGATGTTGGTCACTTCTCTCTGTTTGCTGCTGGGACTTCAGCACCAGTGGGCAGCGGAGTTTCAGTTTGTGGCCAGTACCCAATCCAGAAGTTCCGGTTGACATCTAAGGTGGGAGTTCCGACCTGGTTCTGTTAATTTAATTATGCAAATGAGATGATGGCCGTTTCTTGTATATTCACCTTAGCAAACGTAGTGCCCTAAGCTTCTCCCCCAGTCCTCACTTAAATGGTTTTATCATCAAAGTCAATTATATTTTTTTCTCCTTTTTCGTTTTCTTTAGTCAGGGTTTCTCTTTGTAGCTTTGGAGCCTGTCCTGGAACTCGCTTTGTAGACCAGGGTGGCCTCGAACTCACAGAGATTCGCCTGCCTCTGCCTCCCGAGTGCTGGGATTAAAGGAGTGCATCACCACCGCCTGGTTGTTTTTCTTCTCTTTGTGAGACAGGGTCTCACTATGCAGCTTTGGGTGGTCTGCCTCCTGAGCGCTGGGATTAAAGGTGTGTGCCACCAATTCTAGCCAAAGATGGAACTGATTTTCCTGGCTGTGCAGTTGTGTTGAGCAGCTATGATGTTGGGTAGGTTGCGTTTGTTTTGTTTTGAAGCAGGATCTCCTCATGTGACCCAGTCTGCTCTGGCTCAGTTTCCCTGGTTTTGAGATTACATGTGTGCACCACCATGTCTGGCTACTAATTACGATTTTTAGTATTGCCTGAGGCTTTTTCTTTACGGATACAGTCTATGACTGTATATGCCATAGACTCGATTGAAACGTACAAGCTAATACCAAGACAACGGCCGCTTTCAGTACTACATTCTAGGTACGGATGATGCATGTTTACATTTTCAATGTCCTTTAATCCCATGTGATTGTGCTAAGTGTCAGAAGCGAGAATCCGAGAGTCGTGGCGCTGGTCATCCAGGTAGAAGGATGGACTTCTCTGAGCGCAACTGGCCCCACAGCAGAAGCAAGAATTCACTGAGAATGTGAAGCCAGTGTCTGGTGCTGGCATACTGTGTGTCTGTGCAGAGAAAGGATGCAGGGATGGCCATGTGACCCGTACTGTGTGTCTGTGCAGAGAAAGGATGCAGGGATGGCCATGTGACCCGAATCTCTAGGGACAGGTAGGATGTGGTCAGTGGATGGTCACTGGAAGAGAATTGAGGGTAGTGGAAGACACCTAGAGCCAAACACTCAGACTGGGATGCGGTGGGTACAAACAGCAACCTTTTAAAGAGTCAATGTGTGTGTGTGCAGTGCCTGCAGAGGCCAGAAGGGGGCATCATATCCCCAACAGCCAGAGTTCCAGGTGGTTGTGAGATGCCTGGGAACCAAACTCAGAATCTCTGGCAGAGCTGCTAGTGTCCCAGTCCCCAACAGCTGCCTTTCCTACATATTTTTGTTGCTGTTTTGTTTTAAGGAATGCTTATGTCACCTAGGAAGTTGCAAATATGTCAAAGCATCTGTTAGAACCCCAGTGGGGACACGGTGCGTCTTCTGTCATTTTTATTGCAGAAGCATAGAGTGATGTGTGCCACTAGGCAGCAGCTTATTGCGCTGAAGGCTCAGGGAGCTAGGGGGAGGTCAGAGTTCAGACAAGAGGTGCTGGGATGAACTGGCAGCGGGTGGTGGATCCTTCGAGCTGTGGGTGTGATAAGGGGCTTAGACCCTGACTGGCTCATACGTCCCGCTGCATAGCTGCAGGAGAGTCTTCCAGGATCATCTGGGTTTATGCAAGAATTGAAGAGCGTGGCGATAGGAATGCACACAGCTTCGGCAATGATGGGTGTGCTGCAGGAAGTCTATAAAGGGGAGAGAAAGAGAATTATTGAAGTTGTTTCCAAGCAAAAATCCTTGGCTATGGGGATCTGTCCTAAGGTGGCCATGGTCCAGAATGAAAGTCTTGCTGGGCAGAAGTCCTTGTTGGCAGTGCTTTTTGTGTGTGGGTTGCAGGGTCGTTTGTGAATGGCTTTTGACAGCTCTTTCTCTCAGGGGTACGTGTCCCAGATCCCGGTCTTCAGACTCTTCCTATTTATTTATTTATTTATTTATTTATTTATTTATTTATGTTTTATGGCTTGATAAGGGGGGGGAGGAGAGAGAAAAGAGAGAGAGAGAGATTCTGGAATTGGTGTCTCATCCAGATGTAGATGATCAAGCACATTCTACATTCTAGGTGGAATAAACACTCATTAGGCCACAGAATTACATTTTATGTCCACTTGTTTAAGCAAAAGGAACAGTGACATGCCACTTGTATTTGTGCCTTGAATACTCAGCAGTACAGGCTTTAAAAAATTCATCTGTCTCTTCATTGTACATGGGACTGCGTCACACAAGAACAAGTTCATATTGTATTTTACACGTTTCCTTCAGCCTCCTCTTCTTCCCCCTCCCTTCCTACCAGCCCCCCTCCACTCACTCTCCCATCAGTCCCCTAGACAGTTGCCCTAAACTCTAGAAGCCACGGAGGAGAGAAAACATGATGTTTCTGACACTGGCTGAATTTGCCTAAATGTGGTTATTTGATGTTGAAATTATTATGCTTCTCAGGAGTTTGCTTCCTGCTAGAATTTGATCAGAGGTGCCCGGCTACCAGAGAAGGCTTTAAGACAACAGTTTGGAAACTTTATCGTCTTGGAACTTTTTAATTTTCTTCCTCGAAGGAACTTCAGATGATATGGAGCGTACATTTATTTAGTGTATTATGTTTTAACATATTACATATAAAATATAATACATTTGTGGCTTGGGAGATGCTTTTTGGTTTTTCGAGGCAGGGTTTCTCTGTGTAACATCCCTAAGTTGTCTTAGAACTCATTCTGTAGGCCAGGTTGGCCTCGAACTCACAGAGATCTACCTACCTCTACTTCTCAAGTGCTGGGATTAAAGGTGTGCGCCACCACTGTCCAGCAGCCCTTAGGTGCTTCTTACTCCGGTCAAGTTGAGTCAGGATTTTCCACCCCACTCTGGCTTTCTAGGAGACAATGTTCTCTGTGTCTGTCTACTCAGCCTGCTGCAGTGACTGGTTTTTGACTGAAGTTACGTGAGAAAAAAACAGACCTTCATGCACCAAAACAGTATTTGGAAAAGGAAAGCATTTTCCTTTAAGATTTATTTTATTTTAAATTCCATGCATCTGTCCTAAGTGGCTATGTACTCATGCATGCAGGTGCACACAGTGACCAGCAGAGGGAGTCAGATCCCCCATAGCCTGAGTTGGGCAGTTGTAGTTTGTCTGATGTGGGTGCTGGGAATTGAACTCAGGTCCTATGCAAGAGCAGTGTACCCTCTGAACAGCTGAGCCATCTCCCCAGCCCCAGAGAAGGGCTTTTTTTTTCAAGTAACTATAGATATTTTTTTCTTGATACCATTGCAAAACGGTAAAAAGCAAATTCAGGGAAGCCAAATGAGATAGACGCTGATGGAAAACCAACAACTAGTACCAGATTTCACCGGTATTCACAGAGACTAAAAGATAAAACCAAAGAGCTAGACGTGACCGAGAGACCTGAGATATAGGCATGATTAAGTATTTTGTTTGTTTGCTTGTTTGTTTTTCAAGACAGGATTTCTTTGTAGCTTTGGAACTTGTCCTGGAACTAGCTCTTGTAGACCAGTCTGGCCCGCCTGCCTCTGCCTCCTGAGTGCTGGGATTAAAGGTGTATGCCACCACCGCCCTACATGTTTTTTCTTTTTTCTTTTTGAATTATTCTTTTGTACCTCAGAAATTGGGCATTTTCTATTTTTGCTTGACTCTGATGTTAAGGCGGGTGAAGAAAAATACTGCTTCTCAGATATCCATTGAATCCCCAACACTGACAGAGGAGTCTGGGGACTCTGATGTCTAGGCAACAGGTTCTACAGCTTCTGGGTGGGGACCCTTCATTTTCTTCTTCTGCATTGAAGCTGTGCACCTGTCTAAACTCCTGCTGTCTTCTTATGTGCAGGTCTCGGATGTGGCTTGTTATACACCGCGACAGTGACCATCACGTGCCAGTATTTTGACAGCCGCCGAGGCCTCGCGCTTGGCCTGATTTCAACAGGTACCTTTTCAAAATTAAGTACAGTATAGTCACAAGTTAACATTTTAAACAGAGCAAAGAAGTGTGAAACATGTGTGTGCAACCAGCCTCTGCCCAGCGGCCAGTCAGTCAGAAAGCCAAGTGTTTTTTTTTTTTAATAGCACTCCTAGAAGGAAAGTTTATTTTCTACCATAAATATAGGAATAGCTCTCAAAAACCTCGAAACCCAAGCCAGGCAGTGGTGGCACATGCCTTCAATTCAAGCACTTATGTAGCACAAATAATAAAAAGGAAAAGGGAAAATGGAAACTCTCCTCAGCAGCAGAGCCTTTGAGAGGTCAGGCGGTAGAGCATGGGACTCTTAATCCCAGGGTTATGGGTTCAAGCCCCATGTTGGGCACCAAATGCAGAATGGTAATAAAACCCAGAGACAGATATTGAGGTTCTGTCCGAAAACCAGAAAAGCAAAGCAGCCAAGCCATTAGAGAAGTCTTACCTCTACCAGGGCTGGGCAACTGCAGACTATACAGACTAAGCTTTTTCTCCTCATATTTTATATTCATTCCCTCTAGTGCTGGGATTAAAGGCATGACTCCCTAGTACTGGGATTAAAGGTCTTAGCTACCACCACCTGGATTTGTTTCTGCATTGATCTTGTGTAGTTCAGGGTGGCCTTGAACTCATAGAGACCAATCTGTCTCCCAAATCCTGGGATTAAAGGTGTGTGCCACCACTGCCTGACCTCTAGTGGCTTAGCTTTGCCCTTCTGATCTTTAGGCAAGCTTTATTTATTTTAAAAAAAAATCACGATACACTTGGAAGGCAGAGGCAGATGGATCTCTCTGAGTGTATGGTCAGGCCAGCCTGGTCTACAGAACAAGTTTTAGGACAGCCAAGGCTACACAGAGAGACCCTGTCTCAAACAACAACAACAACAAAATAAACACCACAAAACTCAAACAAACAAGCAAAAACAAACAAACAAGACAACCCCCAGATCCATAAATGACAGACCTGAGTACTAGACCTCAGAGTGATGGCTGCTGAGGAAGCTTCTAGTTGTTCCCAGGTTGTCTGCAGCTCCCTGCAGCAGAGCGCTTGGATGAAAGCTGCTGCTCTGGGAAGAAGGAAGGATGGGCGGGAAACAAGAACTGCAGCCACTGTCAGAGTCTGAGGTCAGCCTTACCACGTAGTGAAGCACAGAATCCCGCCTAAAGCCCTGCTCTCTGAGCACAGCTCACTCACCTGGCTACACATCCAAGCCACACACACTCTTATTATCCTTCTAATAATTAACACATGATCACTGAAGGCGTAAAATAGCATATAAAAATATAGATTTTAAGCCCTGTGTGGGAGCCTATATTTTTAATTAGAAAGGTCTGGGGCAGAAGGTTTGTGACCATGGATTCAGCCTGGGCTATATGAAGTGAGAACCCTGTCTCAGACAAACAAAGAAAAACATATATAAGTTTTATATATAATCTGTGGCCTCCTCCAGGTATTTTGGGGTGGTAGTTCATGTTTTAGATGGATTTAAAAAACTTTTAAAGTTGTGTCAATTTCTGTGATTGATATTATAGCAGTCAGTCTATTTAGGGCAGTGTTTCTCAACTTGCAGGTCTTGACCCTTCTGGTGGTTTGAAGGACCCTTTCACCGGGTTGCATATCAGATATATTTGCATTATGATTCATAACAGTAGCAAAATTATAGTTATGAAGTAGTAATGAAAATTATTTTGTGGTTGGGGGAGGTTCACCACAATTTGAGGAACTGTATTCCACAAGAGAAGGAAGTGTTTTATTTTGAATGGAAAATGGATTTTTTTCATATGATATATTCTGTTTATGGCTCCCCCTTGCCCTGGTTTTTTT